>JAPYZR010000668.1:0-29241 GCA_030522945.1 Trichopria nigra | reverse complement strand
CTGATAATGTCATTAATGATAATTATAATTTATAAGATTGTACTTCCTGAGAATTTAATGAGAGTTTTATACCTCACCATGTCTTTATTAACTATATAGACCCTGAAAATGTAATTCCTGACAATATAATTCTCAATAGCGACTTTCTTAACAATATTATTTACGACAACCTCAATCGGAACAAATACATTCCTGACAGTGAGTAATTTCTGATAATGAAATTTCTAAGAATGTAATGAGAATGTTATTCCTGACAATGGCATTAATGATAATGTAATTCCTAGTAATGAAATTCTTGAGGATGTAATGAGAATCTCATTCTTGACCATGTCATTCTTGATCATATAAATCCTGAAAATGTTAATCCTGACAATACAAAACATAAGAATGTAATTACCGATAATTCTTCAAAATGTCATTCTCAAAAATATTATCCCTGACAATATCATGCGAATCAATACATTCATGATAATATACATATATCGCAATAATTATATTCCTGAGAATACAATGCGAATAGCATGCCTGACGGTTAGTATAATTCCTGAAAATTTAATCAGAATTTTTTATTCCTGAACATATGGTCTTTATTGACCATATAAACACTGAACATGTAATTCCTGATAATATAATTCTTCCATCTAGTATAGTATAGTATAGAGTATGGTTCCATCTAAAAAAGACGACCTGCAGCTCTCGTTACACCGACGTACTGGAAGAGAGAAAAAAAAAAAAAAAAAAAAAAAAAAAAAAAAAAAAAAAAAAAAAAAAAAAAAAAAAAAAAAAAAAAAAAAAAAAAAAAAAAAAAAAAAAAATATAATTCTCAATAATGACATTCTTAACAATATTATTTATAATAACGTCATTCGGGACAAAGGCATTCCTAACAAGATAATTTCTAATAATGAAATTCCGGAGAAAGTAACGAGGATGTTATTTCTGACAATGGCATTACTGCGACAATGGCATTACTGACAATATAACCTAACAATATTATTCTTGACAATGTCATTCGGAATAAATGGATAGAATGTTATTCCTGACAATGGAAATCCTAACCAAATTATTTCTGACAATGTCATTCCTGATAATGTAATTCCTGATAATATAAATTATAAGATTGTAATTCTTGAAAACATAATTCTCGACAATATAATTCCTAATATTGAATAAATTCTTGAGAATGTAATGAGAACTTTATTCCTGATCTTTTATCAGTCCAAAAATTGTAATTCCCGACAATGTCATTCCAGTAATATAAATCCTTACAGTGTAATTCATAAGAATGAAATTCCTGAGAATGTAATTCTAGGCACTATTCCTAACGACACTGTTGTTATGATTTGATTCCTGCCGAAACCTCTGTATACATAATTGTTTTGATGTGTCACGTGACATTGTTCCTTACAATGACACTCAGCATGGGTCAACTTACAATCCCTTCATTTTATGTTTATTTATTTTTTTGTTGTTTACGAACCAACGTTCTTTACAGCTATGTACGATATATACTAAATAAACAATTCAATATGATATAAAATAAGACACAAATTACAACCTAAAGAAGAGTTAAAATTATACATGATTATATCGCGAATTGTTTAACGATTTTTTCCTAACGATCAGTAAAGAATTGTAACTGCAGATTTCATCTTATATAAGTTATTCCATGTACATTCCACCTTTGGGTATTATTCTCAATAATAATTCTCCTGATATTACTGTAGGAATTTAATTTCATTATGTGCATTGTGATAATGGTACTCCTAATGGTTTCCTTAATAAATACGTTCTAGATATTTTTTACATCTTGTAATATCACTCCTAATGTCACACCTGACAGTCATCATCACCGTCGATGGATTTATATTTAAGAACAAAAAACGTATCTAAGATTAGTAAACCACAAATTTCCTAATTGGAGTAAAATCACATCCAGCAAAATAATATATATATAAAGTAAATCTTATCTGTACCCAAACAGAACTTTAGGTCGTGTTACGATCAAAGACAGTTCTCGCTATTATATTCCTGAATACTTTTCAAAGCTGTATACCCATAACGACTTACTTTGTCAGGTATTTGAAAAACGTTTCTGTGGAAGTAGAATACGGAAAACCACACGTGCAATTTACGCAAGATGGAGTCAGGAAAGCGGCAGAGCTTAAAATTATGAATCTTCGTCCCGGGGCAAATATGCAACTGAAATGGGAGGAGGTATAATGAAAATAATATTACATTTTCCTATATATATATACGCGAAAAAGTAACAGCTTAATGTTTGTGACACAAAAAAAAAAATTCGAAATGGCATAAATACTTTTTTTATTTTATGACGATTACTCAATTAATTGAAAAATAATTTCAATAAATGAAAACGTCGACTATTTTTACGATAAATTATATTTGTTCAACAAGTGAACATGATTCGCGGTTTTGCATGCGTTATTTTTGAATGTAATGTAGCTTTCGAGATCTTGAAATAAACATTAAAAGGCTAACAGCTTTTACTTTATATTTCTGTTTTGATTTTCACTCTCTCACTGTGGTCAATGAATATTATGACAAACGTCTATCCTCAATGAACATTTCATAAATACAGCGAATTATAATGTAGTTTTTAAAAGTGATGTAAATTTAATTTCAAGCTTCAATAATTCAAAATAAAAAAAAAACGACATAAAACGGTTGCCTACGTGCAGGCGTCAGTTATAAAGATACATTATTGAGGCACAGCATTTTTGATATCGCAAAAAATAAAAAAAAAACTTTGATGAAATCTGCGCGCGTTACTTCCATGAAATCTACCTTCGTTTTGTCATCCATCGGATCAAGCATTGAGATATTTATAGAACGACGAGGGGTGAGAAAATGTTATTGGAAAAGTACTCCATTGAAAAAACATCGAATTATTATTTCAAACGTTGAACATCAATCGGTACGCAGATTTACGATTTTGCAAATGTTATTTTAAAGAATTAATCAATTATCTTTTTGTCATTTTCCTTATATACTTTTTTTTATTATTTATGAATTATAACGCCGATATTATTCGGCAAGTTCGTGTGGGATCCGCTAGGTGGCGAGGGAATCCAAAACTGGAATAGCACGCTATAGTAGCGATTCAGAATACTGAAATTCATCGTTTATTATAATGTGTTTTAATATTTTTAATTACTTTGAAATCAATTCGATTTAAGATTTTAAAAAACTAAACTCTCTTATCCATTAATGATTAGCAATTAAGACCGAACTATCACCTAATAATTTTTATTAATTTCTTATTTTAAAATAATCTTTATATCATTATTTTAGAAATTCCAAAATTAACGAATAATGACACGATAATATTTCGTACTTTTTCGGGCCAATGGAAGATCGGCACCTGGAAGTCGTGGGAGAAAGCCGGCCTGGACATAAAGGACATTGTCTGGCCTGGTAACACTCATACACCGCCTCAAGGAGTGCCGGAGCGATTTTACCTCAGAATAACCTTTTTGGAGGAACCACCTTACATCAGCCTTGCGCCACCTGACCCAGTTACTGGAAAATGTCTACTGGAACGTGGAGTTCACTGTCGGGTCGGAAAAGAGACCGAGGTTGCAGAGTGAGTACATACCCAAGTGGAAATATTCATTTTCTTATAATTCTACGAATGACGTTCTTGACGCCATTCCTCGAGTTACTATACGATATCAGATTTCTGACAATGAATCTCTTTTGAACGATATTTTTGACGTTATCCCTGGCAATATTTCTTACGACTGAAAATCGCTAGGTAGCTAGCGGCGAACCCAAAAATGAAACGAAATATTGCGGTGATGAATCAATTAAATCCTAAATATGTATTTCTAACAAAGTATAGAATAGAATAGATTTTTATGATAAAAGACAATCAAAGTCACGGTTCCCTTTGACAAGTAACCGTTCAGATGTATCAAACTTTTGATCATACAATAACATTTCGCATTCAGCGTAATTCTAAGAAGATCGATTATTCGTGTACAGGGTTGACTTCCAGTTGGCACAAAGGAACGGCAGCAATTATCAGTGCTGCAGTGGATTTTGTATCGACTTGTTGCAAAAGTTTTCGGAGGAAATTGGTTTCAATTACGAACTCGTCAGGGTCGAGGACGGTAAATGGGGGACCTTACACGTAAGTTGCACAATTGCGTCTTTGATGTTGCGTGAATCATTGCGTCGCGTCGAATTTTGTTTCTAATATACATTTGCATACGGAATTATTATGTCGAAAATTAACGCTCGGTTTCATTCGTGTATATAAAACGAGTCTCGCAATAGTAGTATATTCGTAATACAAGGTAATTGATAAAGCGGCAATTTTAAATGAATTGTTAATAAAATTGATTAACGTCTAGCCATTATTATATTGACGTGAATATGAATCAACATGCCGCGTGTTGTAGAATAATAATTTGTTGAAATTGGGATCATTAGGATAAATGGAACAAAATTCCGTAAACTATGCTTCCATAAACAAAAGCAAAAAAAAAAAAACTATAAAATGAAATATATAACTTTATAATAGATTTTTTATATTGGTTAAAGCGGGGTCAACATTTTTTTTTTAAACTGACAATTACTCGTTATTCGTTCGCAGTTTATTACTTTTTATACGCTTTTCGAATATATATAGCCATAGACATTTTGCATCAACCGCCATATCGCATATTGTTGCGCCTCCACGATCATTTTTCCTATATACTTTCGACGTTTAATAAGACGATGATGTAACCAAAAATAGAGTAGCACTTTCAAACGGAGCATTGCTTCCTGTGGTCATAGAAACGCACTTTATATACCTATATAGTAATCCATCGGAAGAAACATTAGCGGAATATATATGACGGTAAAATGCAAAAAACAATGTTGGTCACGTAATCCTAACATCAAAAGTAGTAAATGCCATCCGCCATTTTGAGATTCGCATTTCTGATGATATCGAATACGCTTTTCTAGTTATTAAAATGATAGGTTATTTATAACGAATCAAAGATGGCGGATGAAAGCGCAAATACTCGGAAGAAGTCACCCGCCATTTTGGATAGCTAATTTTAATAAGAAATCCGGCGCTGATTAATTTGACATTTGGAAAGCGAAATACAATAAATGAACATATTTGAGGGTAGGATATCACCCCACGACTGTAAAAAATTAATTTCCCCACGAATGTACCGTCTTAATTATTTTAATAATTATTTTACCATCGAATAATCGTGTGTAAATTTCGCGTTATTTACGAATCACACTTTTTAGATTACTTTCATTTAAGAACTTATTATAACTATAAAAAAAAGTACCAAAATAAAAACTAAATTTTAGATAACGAAATAAGTGCCTAGCGAGAGAATGAAAATGAAACGCAAGTATGCTCTCGATACTTATATAGTTAAGTTTTATACGATTTTATTTTCCTGAGCTTATCATCATATGTGTGTTTTGGGTTTATGCGTTTTTTTTTTTTGTTACACTGCACTACTATTTTGAGGTTATGGTATATGTCTCATCTTTATACGAATTAGAATTTTCGTTTCGTTTCGTTATTACTCAGCAGATGGTATATATACATATTAGTAGTTATCACACTTTACTTTATATATTAGCAATACTCCACTTAGTTTGACCATTTAAAATCGTTTCACGTGTTTTTTCTGCTTGTAATAGTTGATGACAACCGAGATCTTATTCAGTGATTTTTATACCACGAACTATATAGTTGATCACATTACTATATATATGATACCAATCAAACCTTTTCTGGTGATATTTTTTTCTCGATTCGTGCACAGCTATTTGATCGGTTAATGGCTTTAGTCGACCTAAAAAGTTTTGTATCACTTGTTTCTAGCCGTCAAAATCATTTTAACAGAAATGGAATGGTATGAAATGCTTTATGTATATTAAATAGTTTGAAAATATTTAAATGACTTTCCGGATAAACGCCAGATAATTCGATTAAAGTCATTAACGTATAAATATACAGGGTGTTTCAAACTGAATAATAAATTTCAGTGTAATGCTATTGTCGATGATTTTCATTAATCGAATTTGATGAAACGTTTACTTTTCGCGTTCAAAGATGAAGTAAAAAACGAGCAAAGCGTATTTTATGAACATTAAAATTGAGACACCCTGTATATTACATTTTTTCATTCATTCACCGAATCAATCCTTATATAGAGTTGCAAAAATAAAAGTTACGTGTAAAATTGGTATGAATATGTTTATTTGAGTTCTGTTTCACGACTCTTTAAACGTAATCACACGATAATAATAAAAAGTTACGACGAATCACGTCAGGCTGCGGCATCTATAGCCTGAGGCACGTACAAAGCCGCCGGTGCGGAAGGGTTGACCTGAAATTCAAAAAAAAAAAAAAAAAAAAAACTGAAAACAAATTTATTTTGTATCGTTTCGGAAATTACGAATGTTTTCTACACCAATTATAAATAAACACTTTTCCAGACTAGACTTTCTTGTTAAACAATAAAGAAGAATCTAATTTTTTTTATAAAAATGTCCTGGATTTTAGTAAAATCAGAATAATGTTATCGCGATAAAACGTAAAATTCAGTGCGTTCTCTCAACTGCGTCAATTACAGTGCAGGTACGAGGAATGGTTTTTCAGAAATGAAATTGTATACGTCTATCAATACATTTCCCATCCGCCCGAGTATAGAAGTTCAGAATTCGCAGTCGCCCAAGATAATAATAACGCTGTGTAGTCGGGATAGTGTTCCAGTATGAGTAAGGGAAAGTTTGACAATAACAATGTATTGAATGTATTGAGAGAGCAGATTGCATTTTACGGTCGTCCGAATTTGTTGGTTGTCATGTAAAAATTGTTGGTCAGACAAATAGTTAAAATATATTTCGAATTTCGGATATCGTGATGTATTCATCAGCAGGATTATCGAGATCAAAAACTTACCTTTGGAAACTTTTCAGAATAAATGCAGGTTTTGAATTTTTAGCTTATTTGAACATCATTCGATTATCAACTCTACTGTGAGAACGTTTATACATGTTGTCCACGTGGAAATTTATGAAATCCCAAAGTGAAATCGCCACTTTTTCATGAATTGAATCTGTGAATACTCACGAATCCTATATGGAAATCCATGGATTCGGGTAATTCATGTACGGAAATCTATGGATTCCCATAAATCTTGTCAGGAAATCCAAGAATGTTTATGAATTTCTTGAATGAATCTTGAATTCCCGTTAAACGTGTGTGGAATCTGTATGAAAATTCGTGGATTTATATGTGCCTCGTTGAGAAATTCCAAGAATTCCCGTAGGTACTATATAGAAATCCATAAGTTTACAATATAGACACATGTAACATTACAGAAACCCCGTATGAAGATCCATGGATTTACATGAATCCTTTGCGTAAATCCATGAATTCGTATGATATTTGTTTGGAAATCCATAAAATCACGTAAATCCTATATAGACTTCTGTAAAAGCAAATAAATCCTAAATGGAAATACATGATTTCGCGTAAATCCTGGATGGAAATCCATGACTCGGCGTAAATCCCGTCTGGAAATCCCAGAATTTACATATATATCCCGTATGGAAATCCATTATTTCACGTGCATTCTGTTTCAACATCCGTAAAATCACGTAAATCCTATATAGATATCTATAAAAGCATATAAATCCTATATGGAAAACCATGATTTCGCGTAAATCCAGTATGGAAATCCACGAATTCCCATAAATCCTGTCTAGAAATCCCAGAATTTTCGTATATCCCATATGGAAATCCACGACTTCGCGTAAATCCTATTCGGAAATCCATGACATCACGTAAATCCATTATGGAAATAAATACATATGGATTCCCGCATATATATTATCTGGAAATCCAAGAATTCTCGTAGATCCTGTTTAGAAGTGCATGAATTTCCATGTGTTTTGCATGGAAATCCATAAAATCATGTAAATCTTATATAAACATTTATAAAGTCTTATAAAACCGGTATATGGATATCCATAAATTCCCATAATTTCTACATGGAAATGCAAGAATTGTCATGGATCCTGGAAAATCATATATAATCATTTAAATTCATATAATACGTGTGAAAATTCAACACTTTGCACGCATATTGAAGACATTATTTATATATATATAATAGAAATATCATTAGTTCACAGCAATTCCACGTGGAAATCCTTCAAATCGTGAAACTTCCATAAAGAAACTTTTAAAAATCGCTTCATTCCATTCGGAATTTACGCCGCAAATTCTCACATTGATTCCCCGTCATAAATGTCCATGCTGGAATGATATGAATTTTATATGAATATTTTCAGCGGCGCGTCCACTCTCACAATTTCGCTATGGGCACTCCCCAGGCGAAATTGATGATATAAAGCGGAGTTTATAGCCATTACGAGCATCATTCAGAAAGCGACCTAAGGCATTATTATTAAAACCCTTTCTCGCCTTTCCTTTTCGAGTCGATGTTTTGTTTATCGAACTAAAAGTAGCTCAATTAATATTCCTACGATAACTTTTGTCGATAATATATTAACTTCAATGTGTGTTGTTAAAGGAACGTATAATAAATAAATCGACCTAAACAAACGATTAATCTGCACGAAAATCAGCATACATAAATTTCATGTCGTACCTGTAAAAAATCTCGTTGCAATTGGTAGACCAAATTAGAAATTTGCGCAAGTAGAATACGATCCCCGTACGTAGCGGATATTCTCTCACACGTTATCCACCTCTTGATCATTTTGTAAGTAAACGAGTATAACTTATTTTGTATATATAGACACTTCGTATTCTTTAGATATACATATGCTACTCGGTAGACTATATTATATATATATATACATACTACTTATTGGACAATGTCCAGAATGTGCATTCGATTTTGTTTTTTCAAGAAAATCTCTAGTAGGAAAGTAATCGTGCAGATAAACGGCGACAAGTTCAATTGGTAAATGTAAATCTCGGCAGATTCCGCGGGAAAAGCTTTCAGATAAAGGTAATTGTTGTTGTCGACAAACGGCTGCGACTAACTGCGCTGTGTCTGTGATCTTTCTAAAAACAGTAAAATGTAGTCTTTTCATTTTTTTCGAATTTATTGAAAACTTTTCTTTTATTCTTTTCTTTTCTATAATTGAGCACGGAAAAGTGGATTGGCCGAAATAACAATGCAAGAACTTTCGTTTCTTTTTGTCTCATTTTGAGTGCAGCATATATATAGAGTTTTCACAGAAACCATTTTATTTTCGCGCACTATCCTATTCAACGTCCATATACAAAAATAAATACACGAGATTGCTATAGGCTAGAAATGCGTATCTCAATTTACCTTTCATTTTTTTAAACAGAAGCTCCATCAGCTTTATATATACGCGTTTCGGTTTGAAGCTTTCACTTGTCGAATCAACCGTGAGAAATTTATTTATATGAAATCTAAAAATTCAATTGTGAAAAATAGGGTAATTGATTCAATCTATAAATTATTAAAAATTGGATTGGTGCGAAAGCGGGATCTGCCGAAAATCTGCCAGTAAATTTTCGGACCACTTACATTCGCGGCATGCTTACTGGAAAAAAGCTATTGAAAACTGTTGAAACTATTTGTAATGAATATTACAAATACGATTGTAACAAAGAATATTGAAATGGTAGGGCGGTCATGGTTGGGCCATGTTTGAATTGTTTGGTATACGTTTGAAAAGTTCATTTAAAATGCAATGTTTTTGCTCAACATTAAAAACTGATTATATCAAAAGTGTAGGAGTCATAGGAATTAAAAAAAAGGTTGTCATGACACGACTACTATATAAAAATCAATAAGATAAATGGTTGAAATACAATTCTTATTTTCTTTAATTCACTTTTTTGTAAACTATAAATTAGTTATGCGTTTATACTACCCGGGAAAAAATGGATCAGATATGGATTTTGACCTGATATAAGTATATATGTACATATATATCTCAATTATATATATGATCATATCTGGAACATATATGATTCAGATATAACCATATATAAGTCAGATCTGAATACATTTTTCCCGGGTATATTAAGTTACGTGAAAACTTATTTGCCATCGACAACAAATATTTCAACAAATATATAAAAAGCTACAAACCGGAATAAATGCTTTGATCCTATACGTTGACTACTGTCCTACCGTGACGACCCCTTCTCTACTTACAATATGTATACCACGTGCATTATTTGCAAGTTTTATATTGAATTTATGTTTTATTTATATGAAAATTATACAGGATTGATTAAAGTAACAATATTTCTAATAAATATATATAGAAAAATTAATGAGAGTTTAATGATGACAGTGATTTGAAATTAAAAAATTGATCGAAAGATATACATTATGTTATTTGTTATATATGAAACAAAATATTCCTATTTTGAGTACACCGGAATTAAAGAAAATGGATTGGAATAATGCAAAAATTTACCAAAAATGCAAATATTGATTAAAATACTGGGCTCATTTTTACCCATTATTTAAAATGCACGAACTAAAAACCATACATTATTAAAAGACAGTTAAATACAGAATTAACAACCAGCAATCTCAACAGTTTTCAATAGTCTCTGCCGCAAGGAACGTCTGCTAACGTCGACTTGTGCTGTGCAGTATTCCTACAGGGATAACTTTTGTTTTCGTGAGATCTTACCTTAAATCTGTGTGCATATTGGCAACGAAGTCGTGAGTTTCTGTGAGGTTTGCGTAATTACTTTAGAAATGTACGTGGCTTCGGCAATGGCGATGGTACAGCGGGCTCTTTGTCAATATATCGTTATACGCCTCGTACGAGTGCATGCAAGCAGACTTTGTAGACACACACATTTTACAATGTGGAATATCCACACAGTATATATATATATACTCTATTACATTTTTTTCGTTTTATTCTTTAGCTTCATTTTTATAATTGACGTTAATGATTGACGTCGATAATTATATACATATTGACTCGAAAGACCACAATCTGATCGTTTCGATGACTCGCTCCTTGATTAGTCTTAAACATCGTGTGTAGTCATAGCATTGGAAGTAATCACAGCTTACACGTCCTTACTCATTTCTTTCCATGTAAAACAGATTATTCGCCGATTATCCTCATTACTTTTTGTCATTACTTTTTTTTTCAGAAGCAAATGGGCAATATCCCACACCGCATGATAAGAATTCGCAAGATGAACGCTTTCGATACGAACGTTCTGATTTAAGCACTTGTTAACAAAAAAAACAAACAAAAAATATGAAAGTTTCGTGTGAAAATAAGAGAGTGCTCCGCATCGGAGGGCTCATCAGACTCTTATTTTCACGGTAGTTATTTAAAGCGCCGTTTCGTAAATACTTGTACTGCATTTGCATTCACCTCAAAATTGGTCAATCGGCCCGAGGGACAGTATACATACTTAAGTACCGAATAATACTTTGAAATTATTTTTGCATTACGCTGCAGTCTGTGGATTTGACAGTTTACTTTTTCGTTCAATTCGTTTACCTTTGTTTTCCGTCTTTTCTTCTTTTATAGTTACGTATTACGTATATATTTGTAAACTTGTGAACCGTCTGCAACACAATATATATATAAGGGCTTATGCGAAACATGATACTGAATAGAATTGCTAGTTTACGTTTCGTTTACATTCGTGTTTTGTAAGTGTATTATATACTATCTCTCTTCTTTCGTTAAACGAAATTATTCAATCATACTTGATGATACACCCCCCTCATAAACATTATGCAATGTAGTGCATTTCGATCATTCGATTATGACGTGCGATGGACATTAAAAAAAAAAAAAATAAAAACTTACCGATCGTTTGCGAGGAGCAAGTGGAATGGTAGATTTGCATTTTTGTGGTAACGCCCTTTACAGAATGGCAAATGGAATGGATTAATAGCCGATCTTGTCAATCGTAAGACTGACATGGTCTTGACGTCGCTAAAAATAAACTCCGATAGGGAAGCCGTCGTTGACTTCACTATCCCATTTATGGAAACTGGAACTGCGATCGTCGTGGCAAGAAGAACCGGCATCATCTCGCCTACGGCTTTCCTAGGTAAGTTCGAACAATACAATTGCATGCCGGTCGTTTTCTTGCATTTCTTGTGCATATATTCTAGCATCCTGTCTGGATAAGAGGTGGCCATTATTTATAACCTATTACGCTTTTCTCTAACGTATACTTGTACTGGCATTGAACTGAACTATATATTATATACACGAAAACGACGGCAGCGGGAAGGTCGGGTGTACCGGCAGTCGATCAAGCAGTACCGGCTAACATTGTTTTGGTAAATTGACAATTTTATTCATTTCCGGGTTGATGATGAGTTATTCGTGAAATATGTTTGAAACAATCTTGACGATATAACATACCGAGCAGAAATCGTAACTGGTGGGAATTCTCCTAAGATCCTGGTCGTAAATGAAATAAAAAATTAAGACTGACTGGGGATGATTAAGATCCGAGTCGGTTTGATGAACTTTCCGTTCGGGTGAATTTATGGACTAGAATAATATCATTAACTGATTTTACAATTACGACGCTGTTCTCGTGACGCGTGATGGAAGCTGGATACTTTAAAAATAAAAATGTACATGGTGTGGACATTGATAAGAGATTTTGCTTTAGATTAACTGAAAACGCGTCAGGATCTTTCCTTCAGCCGAGGTAAATTTACAGTGGTAATAATTGCACGTCATAAAACTTCCGCGTACTCGAGCTCGGATTTCAATCAGTATTTGCTGTTTTTTTTTTTCGTGGTGGATGTTAACGGTTTTCTACGTTCCTTCTGACGTTACTGTAAATTGCGGTCATTTTGTTAATATCATAATTATTCAAAGTGTGAACTGATCATTTCCATCAAAGAAGGAACTCTGAAATTTTTTATTAAACAGCGCAAAAGATGTTGGACCAAGGTGATATTTTTTCCTTTTAATCCAAAGTTTAGAAAATGTTTATAATTGTGTTTATTATTAATGTATCGAAGTCAATTTTCAATTCAATTTTATCTGGTACTACTCGATCTTCCCAGGGTACTTATTGCATTATTGATACATATATTTTAATCTTATACAGATATATCTAAGAATGCATTATCACAGCAGATGTAACCGGACGTGCGTATACGTATACATACGAGGTTAATGGGAAACATGACGTGAACGAATGAGTATATAGAGATGACATATTGGGAGTGTTTACTTTTTCGACCTTACCTAGGATTTCGGTCTCACAATGAAACCACATTGCTTAACAATGTTTTTTTTTTGACATGTACAGAAACCACATGGTTTTATAATGTACAAAAACCTCGTAGTTCCACAATGCGGAAAAACCATTTAGTTGCACCATATTGAAAAGTCACGTGGGTTTAACACGTAATCTGACAACGTTATTTTACCATGTGCTTTTCTCGCGTAGAGAAACCACGTGGTTCTGCATTGCAGAGAAACAAGCGGTTTTGCCGTGTGAAGAAACCAGGTGATTTCGCAGTGAGGAGAATCCACGTGGTTGATCTTACCATGTTGTTTTAGAACGTGTTTTGTTTTCCATGTAGATAAACCACCTGATTCTACCATATAGAGAAGCCACGTGGTTTCATCACGCGGAGAAACCATGAAGGCAAACCGCATGATTTCTCAATGGAGATCGAGAAACCACACTGGTTCTACCGTATTGAATAGCCACGTGGATTAACCTCATGATCTGACAATATTATTTTAGAATGTGTTTTTGTCATGTAGAAGAACACTGGTTTCTACCAAGCAGAAGAACCAATTGATTCTACGATGTTAAGAAGCCGCGTGGTTCACAATGCGGAGAAACGATGTGGTTCTATAATCTAGAGAAACCACGTGGTCCTATCATGTTGTTTCCTTCAAGATTTCACCACATGACCATTATAAAATCATGCGAAACCACATAAACAAACGATATGCTGTTCAACTTTATTAGGAAACCATACAGTAGAACATTTGTATGATTTCATCTGGCTAGTATTGTAATCTGATCCTATGGATTTTCAAAAATCAAGACTCAATGAAAACGAAATCTTTTCTTTTCTTGTTTAACATCCACGTGATGAATTCACATTTCGAAATCTGTTCATCAAAAAGCGTCTTCGGACTGATTTCACGGCATTAAATGAAAATTTGAACTCATGCGCCTGGAGTCTATGACAATAATTAGTGTCCGGGTGTCACGCGTGCAAGATGAGATGGATGATCTAATTATTTCAAAGCGACCTCATAGTAATCTCCGCCATGGATATCAGTTACGTAGGTATATTCATTTCACCTTTCCGCGGAAGAAAGCCGCTTTCCTGTGATTAGACGAGACGTTTATTACGGTACATTGGCCTCATAATTTACTCGGCTACCAGACTATATCAACAATATCTGCTTCCATGCAGATGGATCCATCGCTTTTTAAATTCCTTGAAAACTTCTCTCTTTCAACAAGTCAACCAGCCCAGACATTCGCTAGTGAATTATCCTCAAAATTCCTCTTGAATAAACGTCTCGTAGAAGCCGGTGGAAAAATAAATCATTCATTTAATCATTTCATATCGGGGCGCTGGGCGTCGGCAGCCTACTGTACTGAGAAATTTAAAACCTTTCGCATTTTCTCACCAGTAATTTCTACATCATCTTCCCCTAACGTATACGACCGTCAAGGAAGGTATGCTGCAATTACTGACCGAGAAAAAGTGTACTCCCCAGCTTCGGATATCCGCTCAAGATCTTTATATATCTATACCCTCTTATATACGGATAAAAACAAAGAATCATCAAACACTGAAATGAAATATTTTTATGAATGAAGAGCCATCTTGAGTTTTCCAAAAATAAAGACTGACTGACAGATAATGAAAATAATTCGGAAAATTGTACTTTACAAGTGGATTACGGTTGATGATATATCGGCCAATCACCAACTATCTGTCTGCTTGACAGGTTTCCTTATCGATTTATGATGAATATGCCACAATCAGGTATGCGCCCGGATGCGCGTATCCCGTAATATGCCGCGTGGGTTAAACGCGCGCCAATAATCGCAATACGATGCAATTGCATACGATTTGAAGATTAAGGAACTCGCTTGCGAATTATGGAGCCACGGGAAATGCAATCTCGCGCGCCCTTAAACGGCTATTATGCGAATTTGTATATCACGCCTCCGAAATTATATACATAATCATACGCGAATTTGCCCCCATCGGTAATTAAATTTCCGGGGTCAGGGTTTAATAAAGTAATCGCCTCACTTTCAGCCCGTCTCGCTCTTTCTCGCTCGTTCGCATCGGTTCATATTCCGATTATCGATTTGGAGAATAACGGCGAGAGTTGGTGTCGGAGAAAATTAATTTAAAATACGATTATTCGCTCTCGACCTATTTTTTTTTTTAACCTATAATGTACACCCAATTGCGACGGTACCGAACATCGATATCATTATAATTGAATTATGAACGTCTCGTAACGGAAAATCAAAGGCGCAGAGCGAGAATTGCCAGACGCGGTCTCGATCGATGTCAGAGTAAACATAATCGAAGTTTTAGGTGAGGTCCTCAAAGTAAATATTTTTCTACAACTGAGACGGGAATGGGAGGAAATGTAGAATGACATTTTTGCACATCGACACGAATAAAGACAATTTCTACTATCGTCATATTTACTTTACTATTATATATATATATATTAAATATGATTGTCGTCATTATACTCGCGAAATGTCTTTCCGATTGCCTCGTATAGTATAAGAAGATGCATCACGATGTACATATAATATAACTTGTATTGTCGAAAGATGTTGATTGTATATTCTACAAAAAGTTGGCACGAAATGTTTTGTCAGTTATGTTGCTTCTATCTGAATGCTACCACATAAACCAAACGAATAAAACTGAAAAATAAACAACTCCATAAAATAAGTAAATACCAAACCTCTGTTACATTACATATATAGGAATTGCGTTCGAAATTATATATTTCAGAGCAGAGCAACTTATACAAAATGGAAATGACATGCATACACCCGCGAGAAGGACGGGGAGCACGCGCGAATCGATACAAAATTGATCGTATACAATAAGTATTAAATGAAACGGTTTACGAAATATATGCGTTTAACAGACACATAGAACATGAATTTCGCGTGCACATGAATTTTGGAGTTTCCTGTTCGTTAATTGGAGTTTCTTCGTGAAATGTGTATATATTTAGAGAGAGAGAGAGAGAACCGATTTATCAGATGTAAGGGACATAGTTTTCGGATTACTATACATATATATATACAATATGCCATATATATAGTAATTTCGGAGCGTTTAGGGCGTATAATGTTAAGTTGATTTAATCTCAGCATTCTTGAAATCTCTCATGTTTCTAGAACCATTCGACACGGCATCGTGGATGCTCGTTGGTTTTGTGGCGATTCATTCGGCTACTTTCATGATTTTCCTACTGGAGTGGCTCTCGCCATCTGGCTACGACTTACCAGACACTTCTTTAGGCACTAGGCGAAAAGCGGTATTTTATATTTTCACTTTTATCGTTTACAAACTTCGATCCATCACGCCTAACCTTATCATTTTCATTTTACGAATGTCGATTATGCATTTCACGCTTGAATTGGCGTGATTATACAGCGTCTCTTAGAATTTCCAAACGACAAGTCCTTTGTGGAAATTTCGTCCGTAGCGTTGAACTTGAACCATACGCTAATTTTAAGTTGACCAATCCGGCAATTTAGAGGTTAGGAATAACAATGATAAAATCTCGTTCGTATGATAGCAATAGTGGATTTTGTATAACCTGAAGACTTTAATACAAAGTGTTTTCCTATTATTCTTACATACGCAAATAGCACTAGTACGTCCACTACATCCATGGCACACGTCCATTGGATGTCCAATAATCGTACACTGGACGTCCAGAGTACGTACAAATGATAATGGCGTGTATGTACACTGTTCGTTTCAATTGTAAGCACTGATTGTTTTGTTTGGTCCTGTCTATAACGCAGTAGAACACGTAATAAACAACGGACATTTCACGAATTGGTCAACTTCAATTGCTCGTCATTTTATCGTATGCTGATAATTCTGGGAGACGTTGTACAAATGTTACGGTCATTAATTAATTACCATCTCGCTTTTCCATGTCATTTCACTAAACAACCGGGCATGTATGTTTCGTTGAAAAAAAAAGTACCATTTTGGAAATCTCAACCATAAAGAGATATTCTTTCGGTGTATTTCGTAATGGTGTCCTCTACCCGCCAGGCGGCCCAACCACATAAGTACCGATTCTCTTTGTGCCGTATCTACTGGCTCGTGTGGGCAGTACTGTTCCAAGCTGCCGTCCACGTTGACTCGCCTAGAGGATTCACGTCGAGGTTCGTAAATAACTTACAATGTATGTAACTTATAATGTAATGCGCAAAAGTTAAAGCAATTGTCGAAAATCGTTTCATCTCCCTTTAACCAACATAATTTCCTTCCTCTCCTTCCCACTTTCTCTTTCCCACGCGATGATTTAAAACATTTATTTCGGTATAAGTTATGTACAGTTTCCAACATTATTTACTATCGGCGTATTTTCGTACAAATCATCCGACGTCGTGTTACGATGATTTATCGCGCGAAACTGCATCGGACGGATGTGCAGCGCACTAAAATCAATGCTGTCGATGACCATGTGAATTTTTCGAAACAGATGGTTCGCTGTACTTCCTCTTATGCAATACGCAGGCGGAAAATCAAAGTTGATACTCATACCTATTTGATATAATACGAAACGACTTTAGGATATTTGTTCCGTGCAAATACAGCCTCCAGAGATCGGAAAATAATCCTGCCGTTGAAGTGTATTGACTACATGCAAATTTACGTACTGCATACATATAGATATATACAGTACTATCGTTTCTTTACGCCCTTTCCACTCGAACAGTCAGTTTGCTGCGAAGTTAACCGTTAGAGTCCATTGAAAATATGGTTGGGAATGCCGCGAACGAAAATGGATTGGATATGGATTCGAATGAATGCACGCGGTTTTGACCTTTGCACCATGCAGAAGAATCCACACGGAAGAATATAATTCGCAAAATTGTTGAATGTGTCCAAAAATATAATGACACCGAAAATCAAACGCGCATTTAAATGCATTTAAAAGTATTTAAAATCCATTTGAATCCATGCTAATCTACTTGGCATCCATTGGACGTCCGTGATTTGTTCAATTTCCGCCAATTCCTCCGTTGGACGTCCTTCGGATGTCCAGATATGCACGAATAATGGACTTCCAATGGAATTCATTGTTTCCGGTCTGAACGTCCAATGGACATACTTGTACTACTTTGGTAGAAACTGAAGGGATCGAGTAGGCTGAGAATACTTTTCGTTTCGTACTTTTCGAACACCCTGTATAAATTCCGATCGAATAGGCTGAGAAGGGTTCTTTTTTTTTTTGAAATTGATATTCGGCCAAAATTCCAGGTACATGACGAACGTTTGGGCCCTGTTCGCCGTCGTGTTCTTGGCCATTTACACGGCGAACCTCGCTGCTTTTATGATCACGAGAGAAGAGTTTCTGGACTTCGCTGGGATAGACGATTACAGGCTCGCCAAGCCCCTCCAACATAAACCGTCAATTAAGTTCGGTACAGTACCCTGGTGTCACACGGAGAGCACCTTGAGGAAACATTTCAAGGAAATGCACGCGTACATGACCAATTATAACAGGAACACGGTTGCGGAGGGTATCGAAGCCGTGATTGCTGGGTATCTATTATTATTATAATTTTTTTTTTTATTTTTAATGATTGTTTTCAATCTGTTTTACCGACAGCTACCGATTGTTAACTGTTTTAAAAGTACACAGAGGGCGCGCTTGTCAGCCGGGCAAAATGGCGGGACACGATCAGCTGATAGCAGTTGATTAAATTGCATCGATTAGAGAATCGTCTGTATTTTTATGCAGTAAAACTCTTACGCATTGTCTTCTTTAAAAAGTGTAGAAATTACCATTTCTTCCTGATTTCATTAAACTTTTTTCGGCTTCGTTGGTAACTTCCGTCTGCGTCGTACGTGTTAGGTTATGTTGAATTCGTATAATGAATGTATTCGTCAGAGAGGTGTGTTGGCTTCAATTGTCACGAGGATGAACTATTTTCTAAATGTCGGTAAAACAGATAAAGAAAGTTCAGTCTTGGAAGTAATAACAATATTTTCATAATTTTCAGTTTGTTTAGTGCATGAAATAACCGATATTTTTCTGAAATCATTGATGAACTCATTGTATTCATATTCGTCATCGGCATCTTCGTTGCGATCTCCACCAAACTACAATATCAAAAATAGTGTGTTTGTTTTATCGCAGTGAATTGGATGCTTTCATTTATGACGGTACGGTACTGGATTATCTTGTATCGCAAGATGAAGGTTGCAGGATCCTCACGGTCGGATCGTGGTACGCCATGACAGGATACGGTCTGGCCTTTCCGCGAAATTCGAGGTTCTTGGACATGTTTAACAAACGCTTGCTGGACTACAGGGACAACGGTACGAAAAGTTGGATTATTATCTAAATTTTGTCTGGTTGTCGAAAACAAACTACATACGTAAAACGTAAACATTATATGCCCTTTCGACAAGTTTTCGAACGATTGAATCTGAAATTGAAAAACGAGACTGAATAACGATTTTGGCTAAAATGGACTCTTCAGATTAGATATCATAAATTGTACAAGAAACATTTTAAAATAACTATGTTAATTCATGTTTATATAATAATTCATGTTTATTCATAAATATCCAACGTATTAAATTAAACAAGTTTCACTCGTATCAGATCTGCCATTAATTTAATCAAGGAAAAGACAATAAAAACCAACAGTTTTGTACTTGACAAACACCTAATGACATTTTACATTTTATATTTTTATACTACAATTCGTATGGTTTTTATAAAGAAACATTTTCCACGAGCATTAAGATGAATTCATTCAAACGACAAGTAGTTAATAAAATGAAACTGTACTTTTTTTTTCCAGGTGACTTGGAAAGACTCCGAAGGTACTGGATGACCGGCACGTGCAAGCCGGACAAAGAAGTGCAGAAAAGTAGCGACCCTCTCGCTCTGGAGCAATTTTTAAGCGCGTTTTTGATGTTGATGGTCGGCATCCTCATCGCGGCGATTCTACTTTGTTTGGAGCACATTTATTTCAGATACGTCAGGCAGCACGTTGCCAAAGGCGACCGGGGCAAGTGCTGCGCACTTCTCAGTGTGGTAAGGTTACGCATTAATCATACTTATCAGCTTTTATATTTCACGACCTTTCACTCCTTTTGTGTTATTACGAATGATTAAGGTGCCGTGACTCGAGTTCGAAGAAGTAAATTTTTACCGCGGGCTCAAAATGTCATTTTTCGCCCTAGGTACGAAAAGTACTATTTCATTCTTTCATGTAGTTTTTTTTTGTCCACTGGTGAAAAATAACTATTAAAAAAAAATTAATAATTTTATAAATGTGACTCGAAAAAATCTTTGTACTTTTGATAGACGAAACGAACGTTTAAAATCAATGAGGACCCGGTAAACATTCTTGGTGACAGTTTTCATTAGAGTATTGATGCAATTTTAACGTTAACTTCTGCTTATTATTTCGAATGTTAATAATATCTGTTCGATTTCCATTAGGAAAAACACGACGTTAAAATATCAGAAAAGCGAGTAAAGCCAAAAATAACCGTGACCGAAATGGAGCAGCAGGTGATGTAAATAATAAAAAGATTCGGATCGATGTGCGTTATCTCTTTGCAGCCGCGTACACATCGTCCATAATGAAGATTATACGGATGTGTTAGAAATCAGCTTAAAATAATGCTATTTTGACTAGTATTCTCGAAATTTTAGTGGTGGCATCGCATTCATATATTATTGCTTATTTAAGACCACGTGCAACAATAGAATTTTTTTAAAAATTGATTTTTGTTTTTATCGGCACAATATGTATAGTTCATTTATTGAAAAACAAATATTTTTTACTTCAAACATGGTCGTAAGTAATTACAGAGTCATTATATAGGCCCCTTTATTTTGAAGAGAAGTTATTGTTGAGCTCATTTTTTTAAGTAGTTCTCAATGTTTTTTTCTTTCTAAATTATGAATATTTGACAGATTGTAGGATGTACAGAGTACTTTTTGTACTCATTTTCTCCAAATTTTTGCATGGTGATAGGTTAGATAGCATGCTTTCGCTGTCCCTTAAAGAGACTTGCGAGTAATTGCATCCTTGAAATCAACTCCGATAACCTTCGAAAAAATGGCTAAAGTAGAACAGTTACCGACCGAGCTTTTCAACCATAAAAGTATGAATAAAAAGTGACAAATAACACATACAATCCTCGACAAAAATATCATTCTAATTGGTTAATAATTAAACAAGGTTCTACTTGAGAACCCCCTCAATTACGAAACTTAAGACTGTAGTGTACCTACAGTGATTTACATTTCTCAATATCATGGTGCAAAATTCAAATATAATCAGTTGAACATTTTTTTAAAAATGATTTAGAAAAACTTAGCATTCTAAGAGTGACACCATGAAAAGATTAAACTTTCTCGAATTAAAAGCGTTTCGGTATGTAAAGGAAACTTGCGAAAAACCATTCCCACCACGGTGATGGATTGACCAAATCATAAAAACGCTAGATGGTAAAGAACTTGGCGGAAAGTATCGGAAAATCATTACTATTCGAATATTGATAATGTTTTTATACTGCGACAACATTTGCGCAGAACGACATTTCGCAGCTCGTGCTCTCTCAATATTCGAAGAGTGCGGAAAGTTGTAAAAAAGTTCAATTCATAACATTTCTATCCACTTCGAATTATTTTACTTATGTATATTTCAATTATAAATTAAAGATTTATTTTGAATTTTATTTTTTTCAACTTTCATATAAATGAGGCAACTTAAAATGGTTGCATTTTAATTTTATATATATGACAAAATTTTATGATCGATCTTCGTAAAATTACATAAAACGTTTTATAATCGATACAGTCAAATAAAAAATTTATAATTTTCTTGTAAATCCCGAGGAAGAGTTGGAGGAAAATCATTCTTTACGTAAAAATGTGATTGACGTATATCGGCACAATTCCATCATCGCTGGTACAAGATGTCGTACTCTCGTAATAATGCAAGTGCGAATGACGTTTCTGCATGTGGCAAGGAAATTCTATATCAAATTAACTACTTATCAAATAATCATGTACTTCGAATATTTTTTAAATATCTTCCATATTTTGTGTATTCATGTTGATCAAATATGATAATTTCAACAAACAGATATCTGTAAACTTTTAATACGAAATCTCGTTTAAAAATATATATTTTTTTTTTACACAATACAGTGAATAAAACTTATGGTTTTTTTTTTAATTTACTTTTTCGAAAATTCACTGATAAAAAATAAATGGTCGCATAAATTGTTAGAATTTTAATATTTTCGTCAATTCTCGATGAAATCTAACAAAAAAAAATGTTAAATGATGAAAACTAACTTTGACATTAACAGTGATGCTATGCTTCACACTTTTCCTTGGTTTAACCGCATTTACAACTTATTTTCTACCGGGTTTTGTCAACTTTTACTTTGTAAAACGAAGGACTTTTACAAAGTAAAAAAGTTTCTCTTTTAACTCTTTTTATTTCACATATAAGGGCATTAAAAAAAAAAACGAAATAAAAGTTTATAAAACTCTAAATGTACAATATAAATGAAGACGAAATCAAATTTCCTGAATGATGAAATATTATCAGAGAATTATCCGCGAATGTTGTAACGAGAGTAGTTTTTAAATAAAGTTTCTTCACTAAAGAAAAACTCGTGGAAAGTTATAATTATCATAAACTCGATCGTCTATCTCATCTATCAGACTTGACGAATATTTCTGTAATATTTCATTTCCACATAGATTCCATATGTATAATAACATTGAAATGATATTATTAACATCATTAATTACTTATTCCAATTCTTTTGTAGTTACAAATATATAAAAAGAATACTAATGATAAAATACAATGCATTTACATACAGCAGTCAGAAATCCGTTAATCCATCAAGCGTATTATTCATTAGGATTGAAATATTCGGAAAACCGAAGATATCCCGCGGAATATGCGATTAATTAATTTGGAGTTTAATTAGCAATTCGATGCTAACCAGCGCGAGTGCTGTTGAACCCAAATTTCGTAAATATTTAGAATCGGTCATTTTCATTTTGTCTTTACAATGGCCGAACAATGTCAATGTACATCCGGGAAAAGCCCATGCATGTTCCAAAAATGATGTACATTCATAATCATTTCATCGTCGGCTAATACACGATTACAGACACGATGTTAACCACTTGTCACCATATCGTATTTGGATATCCAACTCAAAATATTTGTTCTCGCAATATACCGAGGCACATGTATATATATGCTAATAGGTATACACAATATGACGTCTCGGGCTTATGGCGACAGACATATAGAAGTAAAGAACGTAGACAAAAGTAGGAGAAAAAATAACTCTCGTGACATTAAAGTGTACATACCACTGCACAATACTAACTGAAGCTTTAAAAATTAACAAAGCACTGAGATCTGTGATTGGAATCAAGTGATTTGGATCAAGTGATTTCTACATGTAAAAAATATATGACGAATCTCACTGGAATTACATTTCAAGTTTCATGAAAAAAACCATTTTTTATTCTTACATTTATTAAAGTGAAAATTCACTTTAAAAACGATAGTTTAAAAACAGATGTTCACAGTAAAACTTCAACAATTAACCAATCACCGAAATGTATGTTCCGAATAAATTTATTTTTCACTGAAAAATTTTTCACTTGGAAAAATCACTTTACATCGAAGTGAATAATCAGACTATATAGTGAAACTATATTATAGTAAACCGATTACATATTTACAGTGATGTCTTCAGATTTACTAAAGGGAATATTGACCTTTCAAATCCGTAATTCTCCATGCGTTATAGTGAAAATCGAATTATTAACCAATCACTTAGATCTATGATTTCACACAAGTGATTTCTCCATGTGATAAATCTTTTCGTACGACGAATCTCACATTTCAAGTTTTACAATCTAACCTCTTTTTTACGAATTCTTTCATTTATCAAAGTAAACATTCACTTTAAAAACATTTTCACGATTTTAAAGTGAAAATTTGAAAATCAACCAATTGCTCGAATTTATTCCTAATGAAGTGACATTATATTCACGTGGAAATTTTTACTTGGAAAATCACTTTAGATCGAAGTACACTTAACGAAAATTGGAAAAATCAAATTTCAAGTTTCCTAAACCGATCACTTGTCAAAGTGAAAATTGGTTTTTTAAATCAGCAACTCCCACTGCATCACTATACAACTTTAAAAATTAAACAATCGATTAAATTGATTCACAATAAACTGATTTTTTAATTGGAAAATTTTTCACTTGGAAAAAATCAACCAATCGCTATACATACGGGAAAATCACTCCAACTTTTTTACAGTGATGTTTTCACGTTTACTAAAGAGAAAATTGACTTTATAAATCAGTAATTCTCATTTGCACTGTAATGAAAATTAAAATATTGGCCAATCACTCAGATCTATGTTTCGAATCAAGTGATTTCTCTACGGGAATAGTCACTTTACACATTAAAGTGAATCACATCGAAAAATGTAATGAAACAGAAAAATTCAACTATTTATCATTTATTAAAATTACTTTATATGTTGACATCGAAGTAAATCGGAAAAATCCACCAATCACTAAACCTGATGGATTAGTTTAAATCAAACATTTTTCACTTAATCAATTAGAATTCTATAAAAAGTGTAAAGTGACTTCTTATATAAACAATTTCTCTCAGTGAAATCGACACATCGATAAATCATCATAAAATTTAATATTTATAGTTCATTAAATTTCTCGACCGTGCGGAACATCACTTTATTTATATAAAGTTATTTAATTAAGTGAAAGGGTACCTAAGTAAATCACAACGTCCTATAATGAAACGTTAGAAATGATTGTAAAATCCAAGTTTCGTACTGGAAATTTAGTTTCTGTTAAACTTGCATTTTTCATATTTAAAGTGAAAATTCACTTTGAATAACAGCTGATTCACAGTACATTAGATTCAAGTCGTAAAAACGATTAATCTGTGTGATGTCTCTCACCTCATATAATAATAATAATAATAATAATATAATAATAATAATAATAGATAATAAATTTTAATAGACTAAAAAATTTTCCGCTATTTTTATCAATGTAAAATTCTCTTATCAATGTAAAAGTCACTCGACAAATCGACAAATCACTGGGAGAAGTTTAGAGTACAAAAAAATCCGAAAGATAAATGTGAAGTTTTAGAAACTAAGCTCGAGGATTTCGTGGGCCGCAAGTACAAAGCTCCTTTAGAGTTTCCGTGCGAAAATGCCTAAAGCAAATACTACATATATATCTAGGTCTTACACCAATACAAACTTCAATGATAAAAATAGTAATAGTACGACGACGGTGCTAAAATGACACAAAACAAAAGAGAAAGAAAAACTATAAAAGAATCACTTGAAAGACGATAGAAAATCGATCTGAAATTTGTCTTTTCGCGGACTTGTTGATGTTTTTTTTTTTCTACAGGCATATCACACCTCGATCCCTAGAGGCGATAACGAATATCGGGGGACTATTGTTCGTAGCATTGTGTACATTACGGTTCACGTGTGTCAGCATATATACATACAGCAGCTGTGCAAATTTGTATCATGCGTGCGCTGCGCCACTCGCCGAATCGCGCCCGAATATATCGATCGGCAATAGCACGGGATAATAATCAAGTTCGCGTTAATGTCCTTAACACGAATAGTGCAGACATCTAATTAAGCCAATAATTAATCCAACAATGTAATTGCCACCGCGAATGACTTTCGCATCCGGGACTTTGAAAAGAATTCGTGTATGAATGCGGTTGTTTAAACATTTTTCTTCTATTATAAACATTTTTAATTTTTTTTTTCTTTTTTAGTAAATTGAACGAACTGAATGGAATTTTATATTTCTATGCGAATTTATCTTGTATACGCGGGGCTTATCGATTCTGGTCGGGAATGTGATATAGGCTTAATTTGCCAATCAGAAAGAAACGCCAATCGCACGCTTCACTATCAGATACAAATTGTTCAACGTCCGCGGCGTGTGAAAATATTGGACGTCAATTGAAACGGTGATGGTGGAACGGGGAAGTATATATATATATATACTTTTATATGTATATATTTGACGATTTTACGAGGGAAAAACAGGGGAAACGTAGAAACGAATGGTAAAATCCTGCTTATCATCAGGGGCCGCGTTCTTTTATTCAGTAGTGTGATGCACCTGACAGATGCAGCATTGACACCCGCCAAGTCTTTTATACATGTTGGGAAAATTGTTGTGTAATGGACGTCAATAAACGTCATCTACTCCTTTATATTATATTTGTATAGGCATGCAAAAAGGATGAGATATGTAAAGAGTATAGCATCTCAATATTTTTATTTATTGAAATAATGTACATAAATGCGATACATATACATATATATAAAATTCAAGTTTTAAGTTTTACAAGCTAACCTCTTTTTTACGAATTCTTTCATTTATTAAAGTAAACATTTTCATGGGTTTAAAGTGAAATTTTGAAAATTAACCAATCGCCTGAATTTATTCTTAATGAAGTGACATTATATTCACGTGGAAATTTTTACTTGGAAAATCACTTTACATCGAAGTACACTATACTAAAATTGGATATATGTATGTATATATGTGACTATATATATATAATGGGATGAAGATTATGAAAAGTATATTAATACAAAATGGAGATTCAATAAAAATTCTGAAATTAACGTAAAATTTTATTTAAAAAGTTGCAACATTGAACAAAATTTCAACAAAAAGACATAAATATTGAATATATAAAAGTGGCTTTGTAGTGAAATTTCTAATAAAATTTTAAATATCGTCAAAAATATAGACAATAATTTTTTTTCTCAAGTATATGACACTCTCGAAAAATCTGAAATTTTTACAGAATACACTCGCAGAATTCAGAAATATGCGCGATTTTATTCAGAATGGGCAGAGGTCGGGTTCTTTACTTAATTTCATATTGTGAATCATAATTACGTACGATTTTTCAAGCGCGATATACCTGACAAAAACAAATTATCGTCGTCTATTTTTGGTGATATTTCTCGCAGACTCTTTTCACAAATTCTAAAAAAATTTTCACAGCATTCAAAACAGCAACTTTTATGTACATTTTTTTTTAAATCAATCGTATATTTTTAAATATACCTCAATTTGAATGAAAATTTTTCGATTTTTGCGAAATTTTGTGGCCTAAAAATATGTAGAAAAATAAGATATATATATATATATATATATATATGAAAAATTTGATATAATTAGAATTTTTATGCGTGCAGTGTAATAAAACGAAAATTTATTAAATATATATTTTCCAAACCAAATTCATTCATATTCATTCGAGAAGAAGAGGTTATCAATTCGAATCAATTAAAAAATTTTAACTTGAATAAATTTTAATTATTTTTAATAAAAAAAAAAAAAAAAAAAAAAGCTTTTTCATTATTTGAAGATTTCCAACTGTACATAAATATCTATATTTGGAATTTTTCATATTTTTACCGGTCAGAGGTAATATTTAATGCGCTAGATGTCTCTATCCATCATCAATGTTCACGCAAGTGGCAAGAGACATCACGTCGCTAATATAAAGAAAATGTCTATCTATAGAGTATAAGACAGTATATCTTTAACTTTATAGGTTATGTTGGTAAATGTTCTACTTTTGAATCCATTTATACATATTCTGTACATTTTTTTTTTCATTAACGATAAACATTCTATTCTAACGCAACAATATTTAAAATACATGCCTTATTTATGAACGGCAAGACAATTTTCTTGTTTAACTCGTTCTCATCGCTCTACTGGCTTCGTTTGTTCAACTCATAAAAGTTAAGCTTTTTTATATATATATGTTTACCGAACAATATTTTGAAAACAGTGACGATATGCACAATTGGTATTATCAAATTTCCTGATAAAATTCCAACATTTATATTCGTCATCGGTCAAAACCCAATAACTGTTTGAGGGAAAAAAATATTTGAAAATAAAATAAACACATTTTTAAAATTTTCGCGTTTTTATGTTACATGATAGCATATATATACTATATATGGATTCGCAGAAAGCATATTAAATTACTAGGAATGATTTCATACCAGTTTACGATCGCGCAGTTTACACGATAAAGGCGGAGCCCGGAAAAACGACCAAAATTTTCGGACCTGAGGCGTTAAAGCGTTAAATGGGTTTGTCGCGACCAGTATAGTATGGTATATAGGGTCGCTTCGCGAAAATATGCGCTTTTAATGATTTTCCTCTGCGTTACCCGAAGAATCGTACATATTAGCATTGCAGGTATAATAAATCAACTATCAGAAACTTGCGTTTCGCGCCAGAAATTTGAACTTTGTAAAACTACTTTAAATTTTAAGGATCTCTGCTGAATTTCACAATTCTACGGCTATATACCGAGAGGAAAGTTCCTGACAGGTCATTTATTAACTCTGTCAAGTGCGATTAGTTAATTCGATTCGCCAAGGAATGAAGGGAAATGACTCCTACGCCTCAATATAGTAATCCCTCATACATCTCATATATATAGGTATTTCCCTAATCGCACTTGACAGAGTTAATAAATGATCTGTCGGGAACTTTCCTCTCGGCAGCCACATTTTTCTTAATGGTATACAGGGTGTTTCATTTTAATCCGACCACGCAGATACCTCTGTAAAAATGAATGGTATCAAAAAATGACCTCAACAAAAGCTGAATGGAGCCATCCAATGGTACCAACAGTCTTGACCTCAAACTCGATTTTCAAGGTTATTTCAAGGTCAGAGTGATTTTTTTTAATGGGACCCCCTATTTTTTATCCCGGATTTGGAAAGAGCGGAAAATTTTACGTTCAAAACGATATTTATACGATATTTTCAACAAGGTCATGGCAAGGTCTAA
>JAPYZR010000667.1:0-42190 GCA_030522945.1 Trichopria nigra | reverse complement strand
ATATATGGATTTTGACCGGATATAAGTATATATGTATATATATGGTCATATATCGTTATATCTCAATTATATATGATCATATCTGGAACATGTATGAGCCAGATATAACCATATATGATCCAGATATAACCATATATGATTCAGATATAAATATATCTGAATCCATTTTTTCCCGGTAATTGTGATGCTTCAGAATCATCAACTCCAAAGCAACAAAAACTTGCAACAGTTTATGAAGTATCTACATCAAACGAGGCCCTCACTGAAGAATAAAACTATATTAAATTTGGAAAATTGCAATATGTTACTTTAAATATCAGTTAATGTTACTTTTTAATTAACTAATTATATAAAATTCGTTACTTGCTGTTTTAAAATATCTATTTGTTTTCCATTATGCATTGTATATAACGACACAACAAATATTTCAATAAACCTATCATATATTATTGAAATATTTGTTGTGTCGTTATATACTATGAAAATTTGAAGATTTCGGCAAGTTGTCGACAACAGAGGTGCAAATTTTGGACTTAGTTGCTGGCTTGCTATCTGATTGTTATAATAACAATACTACGTCAGTTATTGGTACAAATAATATATACAATGTAAGCTTAGTAACGCATTTGTACAATAGGATAAGAAAACAGCTGCATTTAATTAATATATAAAATGAATAAACTATTCTTATTTCATATTTTACTAATCTAACCTATAATAAATATTTTATTTCGAATAACAGTCGGAACGTTTTGTAAAGGGGGGATTCACCGAGGGCCTTTCCCACTTATTCCCAACCCGATCGTTCCGCACCTCCTTTATTTCTCTATCTTTCTATGAAGAATGTTATTGTATTTCTACATTTTTAAAGTAGAGCCCGCCCAGGAAAAAATGTATCAGATATAATTATATATGAATCATATATGTTCCAGATATGGTCATAAATAATTGAGATACAACGATATATACGTATGGTTTGAACCATTTCAATAGAGTTTCCAAGTGTAGTAGGTTATACAGCACCCAATCAGTTGTTCTGAATGTTTCATAGGAGATATAAGATTCACAATTGGATGATGGTATGATCCTGTATGTATGAGGTTATGACATTGCCATCTTGTTCTAGTCTATCTGTTGACCACTTTATTACTATTAGCTAAAATTTTACATCAGAGTAATCTTGTGACTCTGTTCTGTATTTTCATCAACCAACTCCCATCAGTTATCAAACACACTTCCCACAATGTACTATACTCGCTCTCAGATATTGCTAAAATGCAAGCCTGAAGATCTTGATATCGGTCATCGACGAATCAATTTCTTAAGATCCTGATCGACTTGCTGACTGCGTTCTCGTACCATCTCCCTTTAGATTTAACTAAAAAACGCAAACCATTATTATTTGGCGAGACAACTTTTTGCCACAACATCTAAAAATACATCTATGTACAATGCTAACTTTTCCTTATTACATAGTTTACTACCGGATTCAACAATTGACTCTGGGTCTGAGGGTGTTCCGCTTTGTTTACAATCTTAGGAAATACGAGCACGTTACACCTTTCAAAATTCGGCTGCCTGCTCTGTTAGTCGGTACACTCACGTTTAAGATATTCAAGACTAATAGACCAGATTACTTATACAAAAGATATATTTGGCGTGAGTCATCAGACTTCTCGTCTGTCAAGACCTGGAACCGACACCCTACTATATACGCGTCCACAATCATCGTAAAAAAGCCTCTTGCGAACTCGTTTGTTATTACGTCATCGAGGTTATAGAAGGCGCTACCGGCCAATATTAGAAAATCATCTTTTTTGACTGTTTTTAAGAAGTATACCTGTACGAATGGAGGCTGAAAGCTGAACGTGAGAACTGCAACATATTAATATCGTATATTACTGGATGTACCTTACTCTCTTTCTCTTCAACCGATTTTTTTCCTCATCAACCGTCATTAAATATGTAACCCGAACGTACCCCAATTGTCTTTTCTTTATGCATCTTGTTATCATTAATTATATATACCGCGTGAGTATTTTTTATCTGTACACATTTAAATATCTTCAAAAGCAAAAAAAAAAAAAAAATTATTTGTTTTGATCTTAAGATCAATTTTGAAGGTTACTTGAAGGTGAAAGTAATTTTTTTTTAAATGAGAATTCCTACTTTTGACGTAGGTTTAGAAAAGGGCGTACAATTTTACGTTCAAACCTCGTATTATCAACGAGGTCACGGCAAGGTCGAATGAAGGTGATATTTATGAAAAATCATTTTAACCTCGAATTAGCCTTCAAAATCAAATTCAAGGTCAAAGTCGTTGGTACCGGAAGGTTACCCTCTCTATCCCTGACAACTGGTTTTCAAAACATTATATGCCGTTTCCAAATTCCAATTAACAATTTTCAGAAATTTCGCCTTCATTTGACCTTTCCATGACCTTGTCGAAAATATCGTTTTGAACGTAACGGTTTTACGCTCTTTTCAAAGCCGTCGTCAAAAGTAAGGGTTCCCATTTGAAAACATGACTTTGACCTATAAAATTTAATGCGCGGTTGCTACTTTTTTTTCGCGATTGATGAGACGAACGAGACTAAAAGTTGTAATGTATTTAATAGATATTACGTAAATAATTTAAGAATAAAATGAAATGTTTGAAATCATAATTCCGCAATATTGCGTTAAAAACATCGCCCGTTGTTCAGATAAAGACATTAGGAAATCGGTGCAGAGAGCGATTTCGAGAAGGAAGAAAGAAAGAATTTATTTTTATCACATATTTACCAAATATGAGTAAAATGTCGGAATTACGAAATTCCTTTTTTTTTATTGTTTAGTAAAATTCTCCGGGAATTTTTTTTTTTTTTTTGTTTAGTTGAATGAATTTTCTTACATACTTTTGCTACTATTTACTTCGATCTATATTGTAGGCTGGTTTGACCATTGAATTTGGTATCTCTCTCTCTCTCTCTCTCGCTCTCTTTCTCCAAAAAAGGTATTTGTTACGTTTCTTTCATTCAAATACTTGTTATAAAATGCTGAATATTGTTAAAAAAAAAAATAAAAAAAAAAACTCACACACGCACACACATTCAACTTAATTACATGATATTGGATCTTATAATTCTTCGAAAATATAAAATTAAAAAAATGTGCTGAAACTACTCGAACTACCTGAAACTTTGGTTTTGATAAAACTTACTACAGATATAAGTACGAAAAAAACACGCAGTTAATAACACTACTAATAATAAAGAGTTCTGTAATAGAAGAATACCTATTACAATAAATTCCTCTTATAATTATAAGGGGGATTGTTCTCAAGTACAAGAATCACCGACCAAATCTCAAAACTGCAAAAGTATAAATAAAAGAGGATTTAAACTATTTTTTTCAAACTTCGGGCTTAAAAGGTAGTTCTACACATTATATATATAATCCCTAAAAAATATCGAAGACATTTGTTGATAATTAAAGGATGACTATCCGAAATAAATTATTTTCTCTTATATACCAGATCCAAAAATAATTTATTTAGGATAAATCCTCGTTTAATTTTGAATCAACTTTTTAGCGATATTTTTTTGAAGATTGTGTATGTTCTGTAGAACCATCCTTCCAAAGCCCAAATTTTGAATAAACTTTTCAATCACTTTATTTATTGCGATCTGACATGAGAGGGACGAAAATGGCGACGAAAAGCTTGATTTTAACATTGTAATTTTGTAACATTATTGTAATTAACATTGTAAGTGTTGTTTATTTTGAATTAAAATGCATATAAATATAAATTTATTTATTGATAAAAAATATTAAAACTAACATTTTTAAATATTAATTAAATTTATGTTTAAATATGTCAAGCTTTGAGTAGTTGAATTATTTGACAGACAGCGGCGCCACTCAAAATGTCAGAACCTAATACTATTTTTTGTTGAAAAACTGTTCTTCTTTAAAACCCTCTTAACAACAACAAACATAATTTATTTCGGATAATCCTAATTTAATTTTGATCCAATTTTATCGATCTTTTTTTGAGGATTGTATTTGATATGCGCAATCACCCTTCCAAAGCCCAGATTTTGAAAAATAAAACGTCTCAACCACTATTTATTTATATTTTATGGTTGACAAACTCGGTCGGTAACTTCTCTACTTTAGAACCCTTTTAATTAAGCCTGACATTCTTAACGATTATTTAATTAAAAGGCAATTTAATTTTTGTGATTAACGACGTTAACTTGAAATCAACGAATAAAAACGTTAAATATTACCTTAACTTTACAACTAATTTAACTTTCCTAATAAGTTAACAATTATATAATTTGAACTCCAAAGTTAACATTGTTCAATTAAAATTTAAGTGTAACTTTTAACATAAAACTACGTTAACTTTATTCAAGTCTAAAGTTACAATGTCTACTTTCCACTTTATCGTTAATAATAACCTATTAAAAATAACAGGAAATCAAAATGGCGGAATTCAAAATAGCCTCTCTGTCGATAACTTCAATTCCTAACCTAAAATATCCAAATGAAACGGAAACTAAATAAATTGTCAAGTCCAAAACTATTTTAGGTCGATTTCACGCGTTTTTTTTTATCGAATATAGGTCAATTTTAAGCGAAATCGGTTTACAATTACGCCTGAATTCGGAAGAATAAAAATCCAAACTGTAAAAGTGTAATTTCAATTTTATTCTTTCGAATTCCAAACTGATTTCGCTAAAAAATTGACGTACATTCGTAAAAAATGGCTAAAAACGCTCTAAAAAAGATTTCGACTTGACATAATGCATTTAATTTTTGTTTAAGAGAGTTCTAATGTACATCAATTAACGACCGAGTTTTTCAACCATAAAAGTATAAATATAAGGCTGGAAACAAAATTATTTTTGTTGCTTGTAAGAGAAAATAATTTACTTCGGATATTCGCCTCCTTTAATTTGAAATCAATGTCACCGATATTTTATTGAGGATTATATATGATCTGTAGAATCACCCTTCTAAAGCCCGAATTTTGAAAAAAATGTTTCAATCTTTTCCTATTTATATGTTTCATGTTTTGTCTTTAGGTCGGACCTTAGAACCCCCTTTTACGTTAAGAATTGACGTTATCGGCCGAGACGCTTTAGCTTCACCTTAAACTGATAAATATTATCATATTTCGTAATATACTATATGTCATTTAGAATGAATCGTTGAATTCGATTATATTTGCACGCTTCTCAAAGAAACATAATGTATATATATATATATACATGACGCATAAGTGAGTGGCGACGCCCAATCGACGCCTCGATGTGATCGAGACAATGTTGCCTCAAAGTCATCCTTTTTCATAAAGAATTTCTTAGAAACTACACCGTAAATTCCATTCTGCTTAACGTAGTACTATATTTTTAGTATTTCAATCTATATTTAAATACTAACTTTATTTCGAACTTGAATTTAATAACAGTGCACTGGTATAAGACGTGCCTCCAAAAACATAATCAAATGATTTGTCTCCAATTTTAAATCCTATGTCCAATTGTCAATCGAATAAACGTGTTTCTTCGAGTACTGCCATAATTATTATTAATACCTTTTCTTTTTCGATTGAATTGAAATGTACAAAATGTTCAATGTTGTAAAATATATTGAAAGCTCTTAATATTAAAGGACGGATGGTATGAAATAAAACGTAAAATCCAGATTTTGATGATAATACAGGCTTCTTATTGTGTAAAGCACGACAGCCCCAAGCGGTCGCTGAATTTATATTACAATATGTATAAATCTATACTCGGCGTATTTTTACATTATAGAAATTCCTCTATCGCGCGATATCGTTGAAAAAGCATCCTCACAAAACTGCATTCGTATAAATTGGTAAATCGTAAATCGTTAACAAACTCCACCTACGACCACTGCAAAAAACGATCAATAAAATACAAAGTTGCCGGTCTGATGTGACCTTCGTGTTTTGACGAAGAAAAGTCGCACTTCGAGTCGAATAGGTAAATAGTCGTTAGTTTAGTCTTATTCGCAGGACATAATATACAGCGATGGTCTACGGCGTTAGCGGTAAATTCCTACAAAAAACGTTGTATCGTTTCTCAAGATCCCGGCAACGCGTTGCGCTGCGGATCGCTCGCGACGTGGCGCCGACTTTGTCGGAACGCGCGCGTCCTCTTCGATTGTTACATGTCTAATTTAGATTTGAATCGAGCGACTACGTCCAAACATAGATTCCAAAGGTACTGTCATGTAGAGAACACTTATGGAAACGGACAGAACGACGAAAAGCGAATCGAGCGACTCGTTTAAACGTTAACGATCAAACTTTACAAAAGTGAGAGAAAAAAGAACAGAACAGAACAGAACAGATAATATCGAACGAACGTAGTTACATCGATCGGATCGGTTCGCACGGTACAATACGATTCATATTAATGATAATGATAATAAAGTATACAATAATAATAAAAGACAAAACGTGATAATATAGTTACTTCGTCAATATTATCCCGCAACTCTCGAATCGACTCCTATTTACGCCATCTGCGTGTTCGGCCAATCGACCCCTCCTTTTTCCTTTCGATTAATAATCCCTTATTCCGAGCCTAAGTTTGCTCATTCGTTTCTATTAAAAAATTTTCATCGGTTAAACCTTACTCTTGTTTTTTTTTTTTGTTTTTTTTTTTTGTTTTTCTTTTTTTTCTTGTTTTTGGATCGGCAACGAGGTTGGCTGCCGCTCGCTGGACTAGAGATTTCACTACTGCATTACGGCGCTTCCTCGTTCGACTCTGCGTAACCGTTCTTCTCTTCTCTTGCCGGGACTTCTGGCATAAAAAAATAAAGTCGCTTCGCAGAGAAAGGTTGACGAAATGATTCGTGCCCCCTTCAAGGACGTTCTGCTGGTCGAAGATCCGAACTCGAGAGACTCTGACTCCGCAACTTCGATCCTCAAAACACTTGATTTCTCCGCGGCGAAGATTCTTCTTTGGTAATGGCTGTAGAGAAAATTGCAACGTAGAAGCTCCCGTGAACGTCGGCAGTGTTTTTAACGCGTGGAAGATTCGCTTCGACGGGTTCCTTTGAGGAATGCGCCTAACCTTAATTGACGGTCGGTTTATCGCAGCTGGTTAGGCATCGATCTTCGATGACGAGTTCAGGATCGGTAGATGCGAATGACGTCCTTAATTGGAGCTCGGCAGAGTGGACAGTGTCCGCCGCCCTTACCGCGCCACTGCTGGATGGCGCAGGTGTGGCACATGCACATGTGTCCGCACATGTAGAGCACGCTGTCGATGCTTCGCTCGTAACAAATGGAACACTCGCTAGGTTGGCCAGGAGTTGGTTGCAGTCCCTCGCTCCATTGCTGCAAGTGACTCGAAGCTTGGGAGGTCAGTGTGCTTTTGTAGCTCTGATACGAAACTGGATCCACGTACGTCGACGAGCCGGTCGAAGCCATGGTTCCGGTCGAGGGTGGGGAATTTTGCCTAAACCCGGTACTTGAAGCGGGAGGCAGAAGATTCTGGTGGGCTCCGGTCGATCCGTAGATGGGTTGAGGTGGTGGCGGTTGAGGATATCCTCCCTGTGGCGGGAGGTTCACGACGAGCACAGTGCCGCCTCCGACGGTGGGTTTCAACTGAACCATCTCCGAGAAACGGGACAATTCCGTGGCAGCGTTGCTGTGATTCGAATTCTGTTGCTGTTGTTGCTGATTCAAGGCCGGCGACGAGTTCGTTTGTCGCCGCCTCGGCGGCGAGGGACTCGTCCTGCTTGCTAGCATGCGGACTCTTTGGGTACTACCGTAGACGTCGACGAAGGCCCAGAGCTGTAAGCTTTGGTCAACGTGCATCACCACATTCGGTGGGCCTCCGTTCTTGCTCATCTGCACCTCGCCGTAATGAGTGACGGTGAAGGCGATTTCATCACCTGGCTGCGGACTCGAGGCTACATCCTTCGAAACGACCCAGTATTCCGGTCGATCGAGGAGCAAGTCGCTGTCGTCCGGTAGGTCCTCGACGGTCAGTCTCGCAGGATCGCAGGACGTCAGGCCCAGCGCCAAGGCGCCTACGTACATCGGCTCCGTAGACAGGATCTGTACGACCAGACGCTCCCCCAACATCAGAGGACGGTTCGTAAATGCGTAGCCGTGGCAGAACTCGGTATCGCTACGGGTCGCCACGCATTGCTGGTTGCTGAAGCGAATATTTCTTCCTCTAGTCCTGCAATGACAATTGTGGATTAGAATTTCATGAAAATATAGAATAACTTCAATGTCGAATTCGAATTTGGGCGCAAAAGTGTAATACTTACGAATGGAAAGGCAGAGGAGCGAAGAGTACGCCCGAAGGTTGAAACCTCAAGCCGGGCAATTCTACGTCCGGTTCGTGATGAAGTGACACGTTTTGCATCGAAGGGACGATAATTCTTTCAACGTCCCGGCCGGCGTTGCTGGCGTCGTCCATAGCCGAGTGTCTGCTGTGCTGCGCATTGTCTTCATTGCTGTGTTCGGCACCGCGACGAATGTTATTAAAGTGTTGGCGATTGGCATCGACAAACTCAATGGCCGTGCTGTTCCCGTAGACGTCGATGATCGCCCATATCGGGACGCGTGTCTCGACGCCGCTGAAGAAGACGCCCTTTTCCTCGCCGTTGACGCCGAAGTGGACATCGCCGGCGGACGTGACGTAATAAAAGAGGACGGTATCGCGCTCGGCGAACCTTTCGGCGAGGGCCTTCGCCCAGTAGCCGGGCTTGTTCGTCAAGTCGGGGCAAGCGTACCTCGGAAGCCCATTGCGTAGATTAATCGGATCGTTGCTCGTGAATCCGAAACGGATCACGCCGCTCCAATTGTCCGATATCTCGAGGAACTTTACGCAAACCTGCAAACAAAACGAATACACGGTAAGTTTCGAAGTAATCTGCGAAATCCTTTGTGTAAAAAGAGTTTAACAAAAACAAAAAGCACCGCGAAACAATGAGATGGAACGCGACGGCGAAATCGAATATTACTAAAAATCAGACGAGTGTAAACTTTCATATAGAAATCGGCGAGTCGACGGATTTATTGTTTGGACTTACGACACGACCGACCTGTAAATTGTAAGGGATCCATTCAAGATACGTAAAACGTCTTCGCGTTAATTTATTCCACAAAAGAAGAAGCGAACCAACGACACCGACACACATTCGTTGTACTCGTGTGCCTGCCTGTCTAACGAGGGGCCTCGCATTATTTTCAAGACCCGTCCAATTCTAGGTTCGGCTATTTCTTTCACGCTCGCACGTGTATCTAAGTGGCTCTAATCGACTTGAGATTTCGCGCCAAGATTTCTGCCATTGATGGGTACACCGACCTTCAAAATCATAGCTCGGGAATTTTTTTCTAAGCATAATATGCAAATTTAATTAGCGCGCCTTAGGAGAAAAAAGGTTCAACAAATTTTGTGAACATTCCTTTTTTTCTTTACCAACATCATAAATATTCTTGACAAGTTCAGTTAATGTAATGAGAAATACAATCCGGCTTTATTGTCAGGGGAGAAATCGTACTTCCCTTGCGGTCGCGCGAAGCACCAGATAATACGTGACGCGAAATGTCAACTTTAAACCAACCGAGTGTCGAATGCACGAGCGTAATTTCGCCTGCGTCCTTCCCTGAGGGATTACGACGTAGTAGGATCCTCTCATACGACTTTGGTGACCGAAAATAATCGAATTACGTAATTTCCGAACGTCAAAAAATCATCGAAAGTCCAAAATTGGTTAGCAGGAAAGAGCCGCGCGATCAGTTTCGTCGTCGAGTATTTTAGTCGCAAGCGAGGAAGAGAGTAGCAACGAGCGTGTAACCGCCGCTAAGGTGCAATAAATTATTTATTTACCGGCGCTTAATGCGAGAAGAGAGAGGATGTCGTCGGGACTTTTCGAAAAGGTCATAATAGGCGGCCTAGAATGCGAACGAGAATACCGAGCGATCCTATCGTCGCCTACGCGCCGATTCACCCGCTTATTTATGCTTGTCTCTTGACTTGGATTTTTATTACGCTTCCATACATTGTCCCGCTCTCATGAATACGAAACCGAACGACGTTCAGACTTTTAAATCATATTGTCGCGCGCCTATTGGAACAATAAACTGTTAAAAATCACCATTGACGTAATTGCCGTATTATCTTGCTACGTTACAATAATGTGTTTTTCTGTTTTTTACAATTCTGGTGTCACGACTCGATGCATAAAAGTGGCGCTTTGACAACAACTATTTGCAACAATGGAAAATGCCTGCTTATTGCGTATATATTTACGGAGAGACGCGATTGGACGGTTATAACGCGTCGTCTTAATTCGAAGTAGACCTTCGTAAGCTCGCGACAGGTTCCTACGAGTCTGGTCATTTCGAATCGCTCACTTTTACCAAACACTCTTGGATATGTATGTAAAAGGACCGGCACTAGCCGCTTCTTCAAAACTACCGACCTACGCGAGGCGTAGGCGAGTCAGGGTCACGGAAGTCTTCCTTTGGTCTGCTGGGACAATTATCGACATTATGAAAGTTACGATTTACTTTTAAACGTTTTTCGTTTTTTCTTTCTTTGTTTTTCAAGACCGTAATCGTTCGATTGAATGAAAGAGTAAAAGCTGCCTTCGTACCGACGATTCAATTAGCCGGCTATTGAATTATTACCGATCCGAAGCTGAGAAGTTTATCGGAGCGGAATGCAGAACGAGGAATGTACCGGGAATAAATTCCGATTACTTTACATTATGCGAGGTGTTGTGATAGACGTATAAAAACAAACAACTAGCGCTAGTTTACGCGTACACGCGTTTTTCATCGTGTACATTGTAAACAGAAATACTGAACGTAATTATATTTCAAACGACGTAAATACGAGTAGAAATTTTCCGCGTCTCTCTGAACAGAGGCTAAATATCGATTCGTGTATTTCTTTTTTTCTCATGCGTATTGTTGTTGTTGTTGTTGTCGAGAGTCGATCTTACCTTTTCGCCAACGCGTACTGGTCTCGCACTGAATGTGACACCCTTGCAGAAGCTTTCGTGCCTCTTGGCGATTGTGTTACCGATGCAGAGTCTGATGTTGTCACCGTGCACCGGATGGAACGTCAATGGTGGCAAATTGTTCGTGCCCGTATTCGACGATCTCGGAGCTGTAACAAAAAAGAGAACCGAAACTTTAAAAAAACAATTCCAGTTCGAAAATTATATAGTTTACATTATTCGATGGTGGGGTGAAATCGTATATGTGCAAGATACGCATAGTGTACGTATATATATGTAGGGTAAATTATCGATCGGGTGGTTGCCTAGCGCAGACATTCCAGCAAATTTGCTAAAGCACCGAGTGTTGGGGACGCCGAGGGTACGCGCTCGTACTTTTCGTTCGAGCTCAAACGCATTGTTGCCATTCAAATGTAAACTACCAGCGAGCGCGACTCTTCCTCCTCTCCTAGGGTATTTCATGGCTGCAGCCTTTTCAGGACGGATTTCTATGCCGATGACCTCTCCAATTCTCCAACCAAGCAAATTCCGCTATCCTTTGAGCGAGTCCCGAGCGTTATCGATGAAATCGTGACATTCGACGTCTAAAAACTCGACAGAAATACGCAAGAACGTTTTCGATGCGAGAAAAAAAAGAATGTTAAAAAAAAACTAGTTGCAAATCATATGCGGAAAAAGAATACGTGACCCTCGGGCGTACCGTTCGCGCAAGAGTCGGGCACCAACTGATTCCAGTATCGATATGCGAGCGAAGCGTCACGGGCCGATATGCAAACCGGAAGCCGCACGCCTCACACCGGAAGTTTGCAAGTGCTCTTGTGTCTCCTGTGACGTGCGAACGAAGGCGATATGCTTTCTTTCGACGGCGGATGTGTCGAAACCGCAGCCTTCTTCCCATTGGCCGCGCTCTTTTTTCGCCTCATTTTTAATGAGGTCTTACTTCGGTTGTGCTCGGTGTCGTATTGACATACCCAGCACCTTGCCCCGTACAATGAAATATTCATCCAGACTTTTTCAAATTCGATCCAACGAGTTCGTCGACTGAACACATCAATCCTTTTAGTTTGTAGTGAATGGGCTGAGCCATCGTCGAGTTATCCCTCTATTAATTTTCTAGGGAATGTCAATAACTTTCTTACAATACTGGTGAAACATTCCAATTGAAACTTGCTTACGATTCTCCGAAAATGCTTTGTTACACAAGGAGAACTAATTGCAAGTATATAAGGTTCATCTAGCACGCGAGACTTAATAAGTCGCGGGTCGGACTTTCGGGTCTTGCTTCGCTTCGAACGAACCACCACCACGGCAAATATTAGAAATTAAGCGATTGCCCAATTTCATTTGTTCGCGTGACTCGTCGTTCCTCGAGCATTGTCGCAAGAGAGACAAAAACCAAGAGAAAGAGATCAGGATTTTCTGTTACTGTCAGATATCGTGACCGTCATCGTCTTGCCGAGTCTCTCTTCGGCGCTTGGGAATTAATTATCGTCGCGGAAAACTCATCGGCGATTTGCCGTTTCGTCACCGATAAACACCGCGGTACGTCAAACCGGTTACTTTTTTTACCCCTCCGTCGGTTTCTCCCATCGGAATCGACGAAAGTCTCATTGTTTTTCAAACTCCCGACTGTCTCCTGAAAGAACGGTAAACGGCAGTGATTTTTCACGTCGCAAAGCATCGTTAGTTGGAACAAAACCGATGGCCGACATACCGAACCAAGTCTCTGCTTACTTAAATATCGTTTAATAGACTATCAACATTTTTTATATCGTCTTTATATCACTTTTATGCAAGTCGAGTTATATAGGTTTATTAAATACCGCGAAAAAAATCCCGTGCGCGAAATGCTGTGCGGGATTAATGGCGCGTGAAACAGATTGCAATTGGCCTGGATTGTAGAAAACAAAAAAAAAAAAGCTGTTATGATTATACGCGTTATTAAAACAGCTGCTGTTAAAGATAACCTTTTTCAATGGCAGTTTTGACAAATTAAACTGATGACATGCATCGGTAGCGCGTGATGACAAAGGCCTCGCAAGCGAGGAATCGTACGGGACCAGACAATCCTTTGCAGAAGCGATTTTAATTACGCCTAATTATAACAGTGTTTTTGTTTCCTCGACCTTTGATGTTCTCGGCTCGACGGCGTAAAATTATGATATTTCACCGGGGCGAAACCGCCGACGCGCGAATTGCGCGGATCTGCAGCTGTTGCGGAGAATGGAGAGAGATAGAAGGAAAGAAAGAGTCTCGAAGAGATCTACTCCCTCTTCAGGCGAGGAGAGAAGAACGGGCTGCTGCAAACGGTATACGTCATAAGATTCCCACGCCGCAACGATATTACGAATGAGGATTGAATAGTACGCGAGAGCTCGCGGCTAAACGACTTGCATATTATCGTTGCATCAGCGTCACGCACCCGCTCGCCAGAAGCAGCGGAAAACTCGTAAAACTTTCAGCCCATTAATTAAGAATATTGTCTTCGACGTGACCTGACTTGACCCTGACTGAAGCATTTGCATGTAACATTTTTTTTTTTTTTAAGTATAAAAACGGTCGCGTGACCCGATCGACTGCTCCAGCTGAGGAACCTTCAAACGAAATCCAAGAAAGTTTTGGATTTCGAATAAAGAATACCATTGTGGCCGAAGACAGAAAAGATTCGGTCCTCCCCAGATACCCACACATCAGAATAGCTTCGCTTATGACTAAGATTAGAACTCGCGGCACGCTAGAGTCGTACACGTGTTGCTGCACGTGTTTCATCTGCATTTCACGCGTATCCCAATAAAAGAAAAGAATGTAAAAAAGGTCAACGTAAAATTAGGCAGTATAGGATTCCCTACCTCCAGCCGCAGTCGAAGAGATTAAATGTGTAAAAGCCAACGGGCTCCTTCGAATTGTAAAATGTGCTTATTTCAAAACGGATTTCCGGGCAAGGTGGCACCTCACGTTAATCCCGATTGAGCCCTTCTTGAGCTGCTTTCGGGTTCTCACATTACCCCGAACGGAAATCGGATCGCCGCTCGGCGACCGTGCTCTGATTAAGAATTGGATAAGATGCCGGTAATTGCGATCACCGTGTATACTCTGCCGTTCAAATCTTGAAAATTTATTTTTTTTTTTTTTTAATTTTCGTTCACCTTTCGTTCACCTCGCGCGCGTTTTACCGTTAGGTTCGCGCTTAGCCTCCAGTTACACATGTAACTCCTACAGCCGAGAGTTCGGCTAGCTCATTGTACTCCGTGTCGTTAATGATAATCTTATTTGTTGCACACGTCGCTCTCACGCGCGTCCACATATCCCACCCGATACCGTTGCGAGCTTCGCATCAAGCGTGGAAATTGTCGGTCTTTCCATTCTTAAAACCAGATTGACGGGTAGATAAGGCTCGATAATAAAAAAGTCAAATTAGCGCAATAAAATAAGGCGGCTAATTGCGCGATTCTATATATATGAGAAAACGCACATCCAGTACACTCGAACGAGATAAAAGCGTTAAAACTCGCTCAAAGGTGACTGGGCATACGTTTGCGTTACGTAATTGTCGATAACCAAAGGAATCGAAAGAAAGGAAATCCCCGGAAAAAAGAAGCAACGACAAAGGGTTTTCTTTTCAGCCGTTAATGGCTAGTCGCCTTTCAGCGCCGAAGCCTAAGCCGATCCAAGGGAAAGGAAGGGAAAGAGAGTCGAGCGTGGAAGCGAGACGGCGATAGGGAAAGAGAGCCTTCGTCGACGATTCTCAAGCATGGAACTTCTTTGTTCGAACGATGGATCGGTGGTAGAAAGTTTCAAGCTTCTCGACGGACGTCTTCACCGATATCGATTTGTCCCGCCGATTGTGCTTGGCCGATGAAACCTCGGCTGTGATAATTGGCCGCGAGAGTCACTTCTAATAACGACAAACTTGCCAGCGCCTGCGCGAAACTCGTGGGAAACTCGTGACACACATTTCGGCCTAGGAAGTCTTTGGATATTACGAGTCAATATTTTAAGTAAAGCTCCGATTCGATTGTTGCGCCACACAAAATCTGGACGCCGAATGCCGTTCAAAACAATCTCGGATTTGACGTCATCGGTGCTCGGAATGCCCCTTCTCCCTCAACGTCATGTTTCGTTGGGTTTATCTAAATTAAATGATGCCTTCAATGTTTGAAATAGGAAGTATCAACATTGGAGAAAGGTTTGCGCATAGCGGTATCCACGTATAGGTCATGCATTGCGGGATAGATGCAACGCTCGAATTCTACCGCGTGAGAGGACTCACTTAAAAATGTTGACACATCATTACTGGAATCAAAACAATGCGGCATCGGGGCAAGGAATTTCTTTTGATGGATGAGTGGAATAAACGACAAAGGATCGTTTTAAACAAAAGGATTCACACTTATCAAAGCCGTGCTGATGTCAATATTTGAAAAATCAAGAATACAAGTAGAAGAAGAAGACAGAATAGACATAAAGAAAAGCATGGGGAGGAATGAATCATGATTGGTAATGGGTGTTGGAGGATGAAATTAATTTGCAAATAAGCGTCGACGTACAATGCGGAAGTTTGAGACGCTAGCGCGTATTATTGGATGTTTGCATGAAGAGGCGCATTTTCCAGGAGGGGCCTGATTCCCACGGCCGACGACGTCGTGATCTTTGCCTAGTCTCTATACCTGTAGTGTCAGCGTCGATGTGCAGGCCGTGCGCTAGCCTTTCCCTCACTCTCCTCCTCCTCCACCGCAATAGTATTTCACCGGCCTTTGCTTCGATCCCGTGCATTTACGTGCATCGCGCTGTCCTTTTCTCCGACCTATGGGTCCTTTATGTTTTTCCTCCTTCTTCTTTCTATGTCACGCGTTCTGAATTCTGAACCTCACCTTTGAATCGTCATCCCAATTCCTTACGTCAAGTGAACGACACGATTGTTTGAAAGTAATCGACGGAATCTTAATATTCCATCTACAATGACTCATGTATGTTTGAGCGACCGCGTTTCCTTCTATTTCAAAACACGCGCCTGAACCATCGAGGCTTAAATGTATCGATACAGAGTTTTGCTCCGTAAAGCATGAAGACGAGTTCCTGGCAAAATCTATTTATTAAGTATCTGGATAGTTCAGCAACTCGCTTCTGTTACTCTTCCGTTCTCCGTCTTCGTCGTCTTCTACATCGCCTCCTTCGCCTTCAAAGCCAAAGACCGCTCACTTGCGCGGTTATGCAACCTCGCGAGAAGGTAAACACTGCCAATGTATCCCATTGAAACAATCGCAAATCCCAACAATTCTAGGGGAGGATCCGCGATTGAAACTTTATCACAATTGCAATTCCCTACGCGATAAGAATTGATAACCGTTAATGCTAAAATCTATTCATTAAAAAAGAGATCAACCTGTATCATTTTAAAAGATACCGCTTTGTTATTCCTCGAAAAGTTGGAAAGTTTGTAAAAAAAAAAAACAAAGCTGACGTTGCTTTATTCTCTGATGCTTGGTTCCCGTTTTCAATGCCGAAGATTTAGATCGCCGCGTACAAGGCGATTAACGTAGTCGTAAGGGTTCGTAGCATTCGAGGGCACTTTGCTTCTCCCCCTCCTTCTGCGTCCGTGCCACTTGCGAACGGCCGCAAGGAAACCCATCTGTCGCTCCGCACGAAAACGTCAGTTGCGACGTGCGTGGGTGAAATAACTCGAGGGATTCGTTCCCTACGTCGGAACGAGGGGCGACACGATAACGCAGGCGAACCACCCCCGCTTGAAGCCGATTGATCGCGGCCAAATGGGGCTGCTGCAAGGCGGTTTTCAATGAAAACTTAATCGCCATTCGCTGGATCAGCGCGAATCTCTTTTCGCTCGACTTTCTACGTATATAATGCAGTAACCGAATAAACAAATCCCTTTAAATTTTAATCAGATTTATCAAAACTTTTCAAAAGTCTTATCGTTATCGATGATGTGTATTTACATCGTTGAACAATTACATCTAGTCGAAAGGTATACATTGGCATAACGGAGCATTGCTCTCGAAGTAACAGTTCATTGACAAAGGACCGTGATCGAATTCAAATTGCTCAAGTTACATTCGTTATAACTGTACGTTGCGGCGTTTACATTCATGCGCCAAGTGACAGCTAGGAAAATTTGACAAATCAGAACACACTCCCTTGTTAACAGTTACAATCAGTTTGAAAATCATGATTCTAAATTGCTTCCGGCGGAAGGGGAAGGTCGGAAGCGCCCCGAGAACATTATGTCGATGCAACAAGGTGGTTCGCGGGGAAGTTACAAAATACGGAAGGAAGAAAATAAAAAGGTGCGTATATACAACTCACCGATCATGTTACCGGAGAGCCTAAGGCGAGCAACCCTGGTCGCTCTTCCGACAGTGAGTGGCTTCCTGGGTCGTTGGCAGGATAGAGACATGTTTGGTGCTAGTTCACCGAGACATTTCAAGATCACCCGACCTAGTCCGTATCTCGGATAATATACGCGCGTACAAAGGGTCCGAGACCCGCTGACAAATCGATCGATTTCCTACACGTTTGAAAAGCGCACAAAGACGAGATTCAAGATGGCGCCGCGCGACCGGGAAGTGTCACGCTCGCGGAAGAGCGGAAGCGAACATGGAGGACCCTTCGCGAGGGCGCGAATTTGAAAATACATCGATGCGAACCGAGTCACATTTCGCGCGCTAGGGGCTTCCGTGCAGCCCGGAGAATAGGCGGACAGCTTGAACGACGCCAGTACGTCGACTGGGCGCGTTGCAGAACGGCAGAACCGAAGGCCCCAGCTGCCGTGGGGCCCCGACCACACCAGCAACTTTTCTTTGTATGCGTCGGCCGTCAGTGTGCCACGATCGTGTATCCTGCGTGCCGAAGAGGCGCTTGCCTATGCTCCGCTTACCACGGACAAAGATACACTAGGCCTATCGAGCCGAGTCGCCCATTGCGATCGATCTTTTCTTTATCTTTTCCGACCGATAAGACAGTCTCTAATTTCGCACCTCGATTATTCCACCGCGGCGGCGTACATGCGAGCCTGCCTTCGAAAAATTGCGCTTGATCGAAGCAGTCGCCATCGGACCATCTGACATCCTCGACGATTGCATTACACGCTCGTTGTTTTTAAAAAGTTCCGAGTGTTCGATTGCTCGCGTTACTTTTATTGCTCTGCGTAATGGGTTAGCGATTGGATAATACTACCGAGCGAGATATGCTATTGGCGAGTCGTGCCGCGTATGCGTCGAAATAAATTGAGGCACGTCCGTCGCGTTCGATGTGTTAGTAAAAAGAGATATTGAAAGTAAAATACGGTAAATCCGAGTGCCGAGTGGTTTCCATGACGATACCTCCTTCGGACAATTTCTATCGGGAAATTAGAGGTTAGAGAGGCCACGGAACACGAGCGAGTCTCGCCACAATTAACTTCCTTCGAAGATTACTGGGAGATCCGCGAGGTACTCCTTAGAGCCAAGTGCAACGAACCTTCTTCCCCCACAGCAACAAATGTATCGGTAAAAGAACATCAACTATGCGTATACCTCACTTATTACGAATCTCGGACATGCAACGAAATAATGTTAATAACAGCAGGAGCGCTCGTCGGATAATTTTACCATTTCGAGCGATAAATTGATATAAAAACGTCCATCAGTCGTTTATTTGTCGACGCTAAACGGGTCACATGACCTGAGGAGTCTCACAAATAGTCGACGCAACAAAACATTCGGCGTTTTGGCTGTGAACAGTGAGAAGTCGAAACGCAGCTGCCATCGCTGCCGTGACGTAGACGGCGTAAGGGGATGCTTCGACACAGGAACTACGGCAACGGTTTCGTACCACCTGGCCTTATGCAGACTGGGGAAGCACCGGGCCTTACATAGGCGCAGCAACCCGTCGCGACGACTCGACAAAAAAATAGGACCAATTCTCTTTTCACAGGGACAATGTGTGCCTCCGTCCTCTCACTTTTTTCCCATCCATTGCTATATACTACCTCGCATTCATCTATTATTACAATCGTCTACATTTTATGTACATATTTACATTGGAAAACTCATCGTTCCCTTAATAGTTTTCCTGGCCGCATCTCTATTTATCCGACGAAATTCCCCTGCTGCTACGCTAATGACTTTTACGACATGCGGGACTATTTTAAGTATAATTCAGCCTCGGTACTGAAACTTTACGAAATATCATTCCAATATTTAGTCCGCACACGTGTCCTGCGATTTCCATCGACGGAATGCCTGCGCCCTACGCTTTTTCCTAGCGTACACATGGGTTCTTCCCTCTCCTACATTCTCTACCCTACAGGATCGATATCACGACGGCCGTTTGATCCTGGCTACCCTGTTTCCGTCCACCTCTCTATTTGAGCCCCGTACTTTCGAGGGGGAGGAGGAATCGGGTTTATTGTTCCTCTCGATTTGCACGTACCCCCTCCATACCGGAATTCATAAAAGCTAAACGTGCCCCTTAAGGGATGTTCATTTAATGCACGATCGATCTTACGCTTTGCATAATTTACACGTGGGGATCGCCTCGGCTAGTGCGGATCAAATGCAAGCTTAATATCAGCGCGATGAAAGTTTGACGTATCGCTGATGAACCGATCTATTCTGTTTTTTTTTTAACGGTATTAAACGTTATTGACGGTGGTATGCTTCATTGTAGGAAATACAGGTAGATTCGTACTTCATCGAATGTAAAATTGTGTCTGCGCGACATGGCGCGCATCGATCGACTGCCTCTCCGGGTCCTCGGTATATAGTTTCCATAGAATTTCCATGGTACCGGCCAGCCTCTTTCCCTCCACGCTTCCTCTACACCTCTCTGTTCGCCGTCGGTGCATGCACCTCCCACACATGGGGTTCGCGTGTTGATATTGCAATAGAAGCTCTATCGATCCAATGCGAGTCACCAGACTGGCTGTTGTCAGGGGATTGATAACGATATGCAGGACGAAGTAAACTATATGCAATATATAATATATATATATACCAAATCCACGACATACCTCGACAACGTAAATAAACGACTTGTTTACACGATTACGATTGATCGATTCGATTTTTCAATGGATATTTCGTATAATATCGAACCGATCGTTTCGATCGATTGTCATCCATACTTTGGTACGTCAACGTAAACTGTGTACGCAAGCAGGCAAAATACTTGGTATACGTTTGCAACAACAAGTTCGCGATGAAAAATGTTTGCAAGCGTACGTGACACGCTACACGGTACATTTGCAACGTTACCGCGTGTAATGTACGCTGATATATAAGCGCATGGAAACAAGCCATGCGACACTATAGTGATCGCTGCTCGGTTCTCGTCTTGCCACCACACCCGGGCTGAGGGATGAACCACGCGAGGCGGAAGAGATGTGTCTTTTTTATTCCCTCGATCTTCTATTTATGTACCTAAAGCCGACGAGAGAGAGAGTGAGAGAAAGAGAGAGAGAGAGAGTCAGGGGCCGATTTTTCTTCTGTTTTTAGATCTCTCTATTCAGCCCGACGCATCTGGACTTTCGAGCCGCTATATCGCGCCCTACAATTTTCTGCTTTTCGTCTTTCGCGAGCGGAGAAAGCCGCGTGATATTTCCCAAGATAAGGATAGATAAAAAGACTGGAGCGATCGTCAACGACGTTTTGGTCGCACTTTATGAGGTTTACGGGGGACTTGTGTGTGCCTCGAGTAAACCGTCGCTCGGTCGGTCGGTCGGGCGAAATGAAAAGGGCCGCGCTGCTGTCTATTGAGGTCGGGATTCCTCTATGCGGAGTCCGCCGCTTAATGAAAATTCTTCGATCGTATTTTCAAGAATTTTGATAACATTTTAACTCGGAAATAGTTTTATTTTTCAAATAAAGTTTTTTTTTTTCTTTTTCAAATATTTTTGTAATGTGATAAGTACGATCGTCTTCTTTTGTTAAATAAAGAACTGATAAGAATAACTGTTGATATTAGAGTTATTTGAATATATATGAAATATGGTAGTGTCATAAAAAAAAGAAAGAAAGAATAGAAAACATGAAAGTTCAACATGAATGATGAATCGTTACTATGCATATATAGACAAAGCCCATCAAGAGTCATCGATTTTCCGAACTACTTTCAGTGAATACAGCCGTAATTAGTTTCTTCTTGATTCTCCCGTGTTCATACGAAGACTCCCAGTCTATCTTATACCGAGACTTTTTACATGTGAATTCCCACGGACGATCGTTAGTTACTACGTGAATTCATTCACCGAACATTTCCAGGCTTCCTGAACAAGGCCGCGGAAGGAAGCACCGAGCAGGAAGAAGGGATCGAATACGACACGGAAAGCCCGTGTGCACACGTTCGAAAAATATTCGTAAAATAAAAAAAAAGCGCAGACACAAAAAATCTTACCCCGAGACATCCATCATCCTCCCTGAATACCGATAAAAAAAACAAGTGTTCAAGGGGGGAGAAGCCCGAATCGAACTCGGAACGGAAATTGATGTTTAACACAAAGGAAACTCGAATCGCGATTAACGATTAAACTTGGCCATGAATTGAACCGGGCTACTATAGAGACGAGGGTATGAATACAAAAAAAAAAAACGTAAATTAAGAAAATTCGTTTGCACCATAATATGTCTAGAGAAGGACAAAGAGATTAAGAACGAAGTCGAGGCTAGACATTTCATGGCGAAGAACTTGGTTTTGCGCGTCGAGTGCACAGAAGTGCCCGCGAACTTTCCCAGTTTATGCGGGGTCAACGGTTCTCAGCGGTTCTCAATTTTTTGATCTCCCGCATAATAACGGCATCATTCGTTAAATATTCTCGCTACGTCCAAAACTACAAAAACATACACGCGGCTAGACATTTCCCACGAACAGTTCTGGACAAAAGTCGCAAACGTATGATATGCTTTGATACAATGCTTGTACATCATACACAGAACTGAAAGAGTAGAGAGCATTCGCAAAACGTGCACTGCAAATTTCCAGATTTGGAATTGGTATCGATCTTGATATCTGCGGTACATTTTGAAAAAGCTGCCGGGAGAAACGAGACCCTCCACTTCCGCAGGGTTTTACCGCATCGAGGAACATAAATCTCAACCGGAATTTCGACAATGGTACCACGCGACCGTATCGACCGGAAATCGATTCAGTCGTATTCTCGCTTCCTGCAAACCGCAGCTCCACGATTCGATCCAAGCTTTGACCTAATCGCAATAACCAAGCGACGTAATTGCTTTGGTCGAAATATCATCGGTTGATTTCCGAGAGGAAAGTCAAGAACCACTGATTGCCGAGTCACGTCCAGGATATATTAACCCTTGACTTCTCGCGATTAAATCATCCTCGTACACTCAGCCATTGACTCGCCCGATAAATTGGCTCAATGGCGCGAGTTTCGCGTAAATTGCGCGTGGGCCGATTTACATTCATTGCCGTTTTTCTCTTTTCCTTCCGAAATGAAGGATTCATTCAGGTCTCGAATTTCTACTTGCAACAAAATGAAAAACGTCGAAACCGATATATGCCTCGTCGTAGATGCAACCCGCTTATCCCGATGGATTTCGTCAAATGGCTCGTTACGATCGAACGAACCCCAAATCCTTCCTTCGAAACGAAGATAAAGGGGTCCAATGTACACCGAAGGAGATAACTACCGAGGCACGCAAGCGTGGGTGACAAAATAACGTTTATTCATCAGCCAGAGCGGCAGGTTGCAACATTTGTTCCATTAAAGTCGAGAGCTTCGTAGTCCGCGGGTCTCTGGAGTAATACGCGAATATGACCCCATCGCTTTGGTGGCGCCGAAGGACCCTTAAAAAGTCAGTCATTTCAAAGTGCGTACGCGCAACAACCCTCAGAGGCGTCGAGAGCATTTCGCCGATAATTGCGGAATACTCGAGTATTCTTTTACCAATAGTACAAGAAAATATTTTTTTTTTTTTAACTAAACGTGGAGAGGATTTCTTTTCAACGTTTTCAATTTAACAATGAAGCTGATGATGATATCCACAAGTGTCGTCGAAATTTTTGGACTCTAAAGGAGACTCTGTATAGATATTAAAGCCAAAGTTCGAGGGCAAAGTAGCGAACGTACAAGTTAGAATTTAATCGTTTTAACTTATAAATAAGGGAATAGGCAATATTTAATGAGATTTTCACATTCGAGCCGTCAAAGGAGGATTACTGGAAGGATTACTGGAAGGAAAACTGGAGGGCCGCGGCTCCGTTGTCTCTCAACATTTGTTCGGGGAGTAGCGTTCCCCGGGGTAATATTGCATCGCCTCAAGGGGATGAGAGACGACGAGCCTTCAAAAAAGCCAACATCGGTAAACCGCGATCGAAGTGGCCGTAGGGGATCGCCACGAAAACCTTCGTGTGCTTTTCACCGCACTTATACACAGCGAAATGAGAGTATAAGGCGAAACTTTGTAATTTAACTCGCAAACCGAAGAAGCGATTGTAAAGATTAACAAGATTTTCCAGTTCGGATTTATACCGAAGGGGCAAAGTGTTTGAAATGCGTTCGAGTCGACTGCTTCCCCCAAGTTACTCACGTACTATGCACTCGTTTCAGGTGGCACTTCCGGTGCATCATCAAGGCACGTCTTTCCCCATCTGTCCGTCTCTCCCTATACCTCTAATAGTCTCGTTTTAAGTGTGCGCCTCTTTCCTTTCCTTGCCAGGGTGTTCACGAACCTTACTTCCTGGATTTCCGGCGAGACGATAAGCGTAAGGAAAAAAATCAGGACGATGACATGACTGAATTTAACGTAGGCGTTATAAATACTCGCCATTTTCTGAAATCACGACGGCGTATTACGAGAATGACGAAAATCAGTGACGGACTTGTTGCCAAGTAACGTAAAGCCAAGGCGATAAAAATCCGGAAGTCGTAATTGAACAAGTTAGCGTGGTAAAAGGAGAAAACGGATGAAAAACTTCAAAGAGAAAACGGAAGAAACGAAATGGAAAATAACACGAAAAAATGCGGTTAATTTCGGAGGGAAAAATTTGACAATCGCCGGAAGAATAATTGCGATACGATGCGCTGAACTCCGGAGATACGGGGCTTCCGGCCGCCGGTTGAAGAGGCTCGGCCTCGTTTCCGTTTGGCTCGAGATACGCCGAGCCTCTCGTCAAACCGCCGACTGTTAAAGTTGATAACGCTTTAAAAACAGCATTAAGGTTATCGCCCATAAAGCGAAAAGGAGATGATCTAAAGGGGCAACCTCGGAAATCGTTAGCGCTCTCGAGAGTCGACGTTTCCCGCGTTTTCTCAACAGCCAAGACGCGGAATAAGGACGAAGGGACAGATGAAAACAAGAAGTAGTGTTTTGAATCAACGGCGAAGCAACGTCGCGACTACAGCTGATTGCCGGCGATACCGCGCTCTAAAAACCGGTTCGAGAAATGCTACGTGTGAGAACAAAGACAGGTTATTCGCGGTCTGACGTCACGTGTACGAATAGCGGGCAAAGGCGAGGAATGATAAAAACAAAGAAAGACGACGCTATCGTGCACGTGAGGATACGGCTCGCCGAGATTCACCAGGGGCGGTTACGAGTGATCGGCGAAAGAAAAACTGGAAAGCACGCCTGATAATGCGACGTAATGAATAGTCGTAATACCGAGAATAAACATATACTTGAATTATCGTCAGAAGCGATCTGACGTCAGGCGATGGAAAGCGGGACGACTGAAAGCCGAGTTCTGTTTGTTATGAATCATCATTCATTGCCTTCATCGCTTCGTTCGATCAAAAGAAAGAAAAATTAATCCAATTTAAACCATTATGCAGCCTCGAACATTCTTAGAGCATTCGGGCGTCGGCGAGAATTCATCAGCTGTTCTCGTGTCCGTCCTCTTAATGACTCGATGAATCCCCGAACGTAGCAACTGTCGCAGGCGTAAGAAGCGGGGGTGTGCTCGAAATTCCCGACAGCTGTCTATACCGCCAGTGTAGCCAGGAAAATGCAACAGCTGTAATTTCGAAAATCATCGGGAGCAATCAACAATTGAATGATGAAGGAAAAGTGAAAATCATTCGTCATCCTTTTCGTAAGTCCCTAAATCCTGCAGTTGCCCGGTGCAAGATTCACCTTTCGTCTTCGTCAAATTTCCCGACGCTTTCTAGACAAGCGCTACGCGTTTCCAACTAGTGAACTCGGTGCTCGAGACTTCAAGAAGGTCTTACGTACATTCGTACCATCCTTTGCCATACAAACGTTTGTTCATCGAGTTGGTCCCCCACGACCGCACGTCGAGCCAATTCAGAACACCCCTTCCTTCTTTTCTCTTCCACGACCATCTCAGCTTCCGTTGAAAAATTAGAACGAGGAAAATTTTCGATTTGCTTCGTCGGCGTGGGAAGAGCAGAGAAGACCAAGTTTCGCCGATCCCGTAGCGCACAATGGTCGCTAGCATGTCGGTAAAAAAGGATCGTGACTGAAACGCGTATCCGATGGTAACCGATGATACTGACCGGAAAGGAGTAAAAGAAGTTGATGTTTTTCAACAGTGGCCTTTCGTCGCCTATTACCTTTCGCTTCTTCCTGGTAATTTGTATTTAAAAAAGCGCGACATTTCGAGAAATACTTTCGCATTACCAAGTCGAGTCTATCCAAGGCTGGAACCGAATTTAGGTCATACTTTATTAATTGCGTAATCGCGATACCAATTACCCAAACTTTTACTAAATCGAGCACACTCCACAAATTGAATAAAAAAAAAAAGACTCTTTAATAGAAAAGGTGAAATTGGGCAACTCTTACTCGCGAACGGCGAATTAAAAGCGAAGCATTCTGATGGTAGAAACAAAAAAGTGAAAGTACGCCTGACTACGGGAAAAGGTCAATGATGATCGCACTCAGGCGTGTAGAAACGGTAGACACGTGAAGCTCGCGAAACAAATTTTGTTACTATGCAGATGAATGTACCGCGCAATTGTGGTAAACAAACAAAAACTAAAAAAAAAAAAACAACAGAAGAAGACGAGTATCAAATGTCCACAATACACAAACAGATTCGATTACCGGCGCATCAAGGCTGCGGAGATTTCAATTAAAAATAGAGACAGCCGTTCGTGGGAAACTCGAGAAACACGACTGTGACAGTTTATAAACGAGTTTTGCCGGGGACATCCCAGAACTGGTCTGCCAGTCAAAATCCCAAAGTTGTTCTTAGGAAAAAAAACACACACACACACACACATTTATCGGCAAAAGAAAGTAAGATTTTCCAAGACAACAACACTGGAGAATGCATCGAGGGAAAAAAGAGTCTAGTTACGCATATGGAAAGGACCCGTAATTTACCAATCATCATCGTCGGAAATGATTGACAGATCTGACCACGAATGCCGAAATCGTTCGACAGGCAAAAGAGCGGCGCGGGTTTACTTGAAACGACACTTGATTTATCGAATCGAAAAGAAAAACCGACTAACCTTTTTTCTCAAAGACTTGTTTGGTACATCGAGCTAATCGAAAGAATATGTCCTCACCTAATCCCATTTTGCGCTTGAGCTTGCGAAATTTCTTGAGCACCTTCATCTTGCTCCTCAGCGGCGCCAAGATGTTGTTGTCGCCGCTGTTGTTCTGTTGGTTCACGTCGGGCGCGGTTTTCGCGTGATGGTGATGATGATGATGATGGTGGTGGTGATTATGCCCCTGTATGCTCGCACTCGGATTCGGCGCATGGCCGCAACAGTGGCAAGGGTGGTTCTTGCTGCTCGCAGCACGGACCGCGCACTCTCCCGACACCCCCATGATGGACTTTGGATCGGTAGACTTGGTACAAAAATTTAGACTCCTCACTTCGCACTGGCCCCTCTCTCTCTCCTCTCTCCTCTCTCTCTCTGTTGCACTGGGTAGAGAACGCAACACACAGACAAATCGCTGGACGATGATCGGTGACTAGAGACTGCTAGAGTCCAACGAAATTTCGCAATGCTAAACTTCAGAAGTCTCGACTTCCCGGCGAAGTCTCTGAACGTATCGCGCGTGTGTTGATCGGTAGCTAGTACGCGGTGATTGTACCTGATTGCTCCTCGAGCGCCCAGGGTCGACTGACAATTCTGCGGACGGGTGGTGGAGTATCGCTGAGACGAGCGCGAGCCACCGACCAATGGGAAGCGCCGCTCTCTCTCTCCCTACCGCGTGGCCGAGTGAGAGGTACGCCGGCGGGAGCGAGAAGGGAAGGCTACCTAAGAATGAGTAAAGAGGGTGACGAACGGTGGCGGAGTAAACGAAGGACAGGGAGGAAAGGGAGGATCGGCACCTGGTGAACAGCTGCCCTTACCTGGACGCTCGCACCGGGCCTGTACCTACCCCTGTGCCTCGATGAGAGGCTGTTCTCTTCTCTCTGACACACGGTGTCGCCTCTTTTGCCGGGGTGGTTGCCAGGGTATCCCTCCATGCCGCGATCGTTTTCGCGACGATTTTCAGAGCGCCAACCGTCGTTGTCGGTCCATTGCCCCCGAAGCAAATTTTCATAGAAGATGACCGAACGTTTGCGTGAAAAATGATTCGTCGCGCAGACTCTCGGGTTAATCAGACGCAATTTCGGCCTTTTGTTTATACTCTCGGATCCTCGAAAGATAAAAGTATATTATTCCTCGGAACTGTGTTGTCTTACTCTTTTCCCTTATACAGAATTTGTCTTTCATAGATTCACACGTGAAATTGTATGTGCAGTCAGTTCTGCCGTGTGTCTATAGTAATCATTGTTAGTAAACAGATCTTACTTTAAGCGAGTAAATTTAAATTCATATATAATAATTGGTCTCATATCTACTATGATCTCTTAAATAAAATAATAATAATAATAAAAATAATAAATAAAATTTTAATAAGGAATGGCGGCAAAATTCGGTTCCAAAGTATTAACATTTACACCATTCTATATCGAGACAACAGTTGTAATATAGACACGCCTTATTACAGAGATGATGTGTTTTAATAAACGCAAGAACGCTGTTGACATTAAAAATGGCTCTGAACATCTCCATGGTTTATATACCGATCTTTTTTACCATATTTAACTTTGAATTAATAACAATACGTTACCAGGAACATATAAATAATACAATTTTCAAATGACTTAATGTTTTTCTGTTTACAACTCACGCATTTATAATATGTGTTCGTGTATTATCCATCAACAAACCAGCTTTATTGTCATTAACATCTTTTATTGTTATAAGTGAGCGTCGACTCACGTATCGCGAGAACAAGTACACGTGTAAGTTTTCCATTTAATTCCTTCATTAATTTCTAAATGTTTTATAAATTTTTATTTTATGTCGACTTTTTGAAATTTTTTACACTCAATGTAAATATTTTAATATTACTTAGATTCCTTAATTCATTATTACCACTTTCCACTTTCCAATTCATTATTATTCATTATTACCACTTACTTACCACTTTCAAATCGTTTTTTTTTTTTTTTTTTTTTTTTTTTCATCTGTTCAATCACTTTGTTTACAAATCAGTTTAAGACGACGTGATTGCTCTGCGAAAGTTGTAACTGGATCAAGTACCCCGAATAAAAAGTTAAAGTTAAGTTTAACGTTTAATTCGGTGGTAAATCAATTTAAAAGGAATAAATAAATAAACTGTGACGTTTAACTTAGTAAATATAACTTGGTTTGAAGTTAAAGTTCACTATAACTTTTTAATTAATTTATCCGTAACTTTTAACCTTTTTAATATTTTTTTAAATAAACATAGAAAATTTCAACTTAATAAAGTTTGCTTGGTTGTAAAGTTCAAGTTAACTTCAACTTTTAACTTGATTATTATTATTATTATTATCTTTTTTAATTTCTTTTTAATAAAAATAGAAACTTTCAACTAAATAAAGTTAACTTGAATTTAAAATTTAATTTAATTTAATTTCAACTTTTCACTAGATAATTAACTAGAATTAAAAGTTGAAGTTATTTTTAACTATTTGCTAGATAAGGATTAAAAATTGACATCAAATTTATAACTTGCTGAAGTTATCTTTAACTTTTATCTTTATTATTTTCGTTTTAATAAAGATATAAACTTTCAACTAAATGAAGTTAACTTGATTTGTATAGTAAAAGTTAACTTCAACTTTTAACTTGGTAAAATTAACGTGGTTGAAAAGTTATCCTTAACTTCTATCTTTTTTTTTTTAATATTTTTTTTTTAATATTTAATAAATATTTTATTATTATTATTATTATTATTATTATTATTATCTTTTTTAATTTCTTTATTATTATTATTATTATTATCTTTTTTAATTTCTTTTTAATAAAAATAGAAACTTTCAACTAAATAAAGTTAACTTGAATTTAAAATTTAATTTAATTTCAACTTTTCACTAGATAATTAACTAGAATTAAAAGTTGAAGTTATTTTTAACTATTAGCTAGATAAGGATTAAAAATTGACATCAAATTTATAACTTTTGAAGTTAAATTTTAACTTGATTAAAAAGTTATCTTTAACTATTATCTTTCTTATTTTCGTTTTAATAAATATATAAACTTTCAACTAAATGAAGTTAACTTGAATTTAAAATTTAATTTAATTTCAACTTTTTAACTAGACAATTAACTAGAATTAAAAGTTGAAGTTATTTTTAACTATTAGCTAGATAAGGATTAAAAATTGACATCAAATTTATAACTTGTTGAAGTTATCTTTAACTTTTATCTTTATTATTTTCGTTTTAATAAAGATATAAACTTTCAACTAAATGAAGTTAACTTGATTTGTATAGTAAAAGTTAATGTCAACTTTAACTATGTAAAGTTAACTTCAACTTTAACTTGGTAAATTAATTAGATTTAAAACTTGAAGTTATTTTTAATTCTTAGCCAGTCAAGGGTTAAAATTGACATCAAATTTCAACTTGTCAAAATTAACTTGATTGTATAATAAAAGTTAATCTCAACTTTAACTTGGTAAATTAACTAAATTTAAAAGTTGAAGTTATTTTTAATTTTTAGCTAGATAAAGTTTAAAGTTAACTTTAACTTTTAACTTGGTAAAGTTAACTTGGTTGAAAAGTTAAAGTTATCTTCAACATTTGCTAAAGTTAAATTAGTCGAAAAAACAATAAACTTTTATTTAACTTTCAAAATCCCAATCTGGTTTCGTTAATTAACTTACATGTTACTTATTTAATGTTACATTCAATTAACTACTGACTTAACCAACTTAACTTTCAATTTTACTAAGATTTGTGTTTTACATAGTCGGGTTAGTTCTTTTGAAATTAACCTAACCAAACCTTGAAATAACAGACCGGCCATTTAAACGTAAGAAATTATCGTTATCTCAATTCATCCGAAAACTGGACTTGGTGCCCTTTCAGTATGGACCGATTCAAATATGAAGTACTACTACTCCTTATTATGTCGTGTTCTTTTCACCCTCACGATTTCAATGCCATTCATTGCAACGAATCTTTCTCATATATATATGATTAAATTGAAACGAAGACAGTCGGTGATTCAAGCACCAAGATTGACGATTAAAAAGTAAATCGAGAATATCCATATCAGGAATGATAATAAAAACTGTTCAGATTTTTTTTTATTTATTAACGTGATCAAGCAGGTTAGAACCATCAGGACAAGTCTCGTCAGGAAAGATTTTCCTGTACGACGAACGGAGGTCGGGAAAAGAAAGATGTGACGACATATGGAGTTCTACCGAAAATCTACCTGATGGAAAATTCGAAACACATGTGTCGTGGCTGTCATCATGGCTTTCTGGTGGTGGTCCAGGGTGCAATGACGAGAAAAATGGAAGAAACGAATGCTGCGAGTTATGAATGTACACGTACATAAACGGAATTTTTCGAAATCCTAGAGAGAAACCAAAAAAAAAGTTCAAATTTTTTTCATTATAAAAAAAAAAGTCAAGCGGGATTAAACAGCGGCAACAAACAATTGAATGGATCCTTGATCTATTTGCTTCTGCGTAAATATATACACACACATATATGTACAATGGAAATGCGCCGTTCGTGCCAGTTCGCACGGCATAAACTTAATTCTCTAGCAAACATCGAGAATCAACGAAACGCACAATCGTTCATATATATATATATATATATATATACATCGTATCGTCTCTTGGTACATACAACAAGCGTGTACTTATATTATACTCCCTCGCTCGCGCATATCTCGCGTGATGCTATATAACGGGTGTGCAGCGGCTTATCGATATATTGCCTCCTTATTTGTCGGCATCCGGCAGCTATATAGAGAATACCATTTTCCCGCCGTACGTTCATATATATTTTATGCGAAAGTACATACGTACTCGACAAAGCGCGACCGCTAATGTAAACATTAAATTTTATTAATTATATCGCGCGAGAGACGCGGTGATTTAACGCTGCTGATAAATCTTGCGAGAATAAAATGAAAACGACCATTAATTCGAATGCACGCAAAGCATTCGGAAAAAGCCATTGTCAGAAAAATTCTGTCCGACAGCTTCGAACCAAGACTTTTTCAGAATGCCAACCAATTTTCATGAAAAAATATGGACACAGCAAGGTGCTGGTTTTTTACAACTGCCATCACCTTCGACGACATCTGCTCAATTCAAAATTTTTATATATACAATTTTACTTATGATAATGTATATACATTTTCTTTTATACAGAAAAAATTGATTTTCCCGCCCGGCAAGAAAAAAATAACTTTTGCGCCCTAGTTATAAATCATTCAAAAATATATCTACGAACTTGGAGTTATATATTTATCGATTATTATAATATATATTATCCGATTAGCGGTTATATCCTCAATAAGAGTACAAGCGAATCGAAATCTGCAATTTTCCGCCCGCTTTGGACAATCTAGACATGATTTCTTATACTCTTCGTTCGAATTCAAATCATTTACGCAAACTACAACTCCAAGTTCTCAGCTGTATTTATGTACGCTTCATAACTACAGGGCGCAAAAGTTTTTTTTTCTTGTTGGGCGGGAAAAATGACAATGTAAAAATAAAAAATCTCATGTACGTGCAGACAATGTTATATTTTCCGCCCTCGTTACATAACGTACTACTTTTTTTTTGCATTTGATACAGTTTTCTCGCGTTATTTCTCGACAAAGTTTTGATAAACTTCCGTGCAATATTACACGAACCGGTAAAAGCTTTGCTTTCCGCCCTACTTTCGTAAAGATACAAAAAGAAAAAAAATGGAAAACAATTAACGGTTGGAAACTAATCGATTATTTATCTTTTTGTATCGTTTCCTCGAGAGAAGGCTATTTCCGGTCTTCTTATTCCAGCATCCCAGATCGACTTCGCGGACACAAGAGTGGATTAAAGTTGGAAAAAATGCAGTAACAAATTCTGTCAGAAAGGCGAAGTGCCTCGGTGGTGACATTTCCCAACGGGAGCGACACCGCGAATTCGCCACCGTGACGTGCAGAGTTCGCAGCTTCTTTCGGTTTCTTCAGATCGTGTTTCCATGGGATTCGAGATCTATCTGGCATCCCAAGAGACTGGAGAAGTATATATACGCTGTAACTTCGTATATCCTTTAGATTTTTAATTTCATTGTTTTTATTTCAGTTATATTTGAACGATTTTACGCCATCATTAACATTTTTTTCATTTTTCTAACATTTTTATATTTTATTTTTTTCTATTGCTTTATTTATTTTATAATTATTAATAATTTCTTCATTTTTTCATTTTTTTTTTTTTTTTTTTCTTTAAAAAAAATATTTTAAAATTCGTTTTTAAAAAAAAAATGTCTAAAAACAAATATTTTAAATCGAATATTTTTTCCGACAATTATAGAAATATAATATAGAAGGAAAAGTAATATGACGTGCAAATACCGAAAAAAGTTCCGACATTTTCCCCCATATCGACATATCCACTACGTATAACCTTTCTTTAGCTTTCAGTCTCAAAAAAAAAACTTCTTTTATTTCCAAGCACAACATTGTCCTTGAACATGTGTATATTCATGTATACTTCCAAAGTATAGTAACTCACACTCGTGCGTGCTTTTTAGTCAAAGGCATTAAAGGGGAGGATTCTATATATACTATCCTTACAGTAAACTCGAGCTTGTGTAATACATGCATTAGCATTGTATGTATAAGTCTTAATGTAAATGAGGTCGCTGATTATGGATCACGAGTCAAAATCTACATATTCAAAATGGCGTATTTCATTTGCCGAAGAAAACTGCTAAAATTCACTTGATTCGTATGAAAGAGTTCGTTTCATGGGGTATTATATAGGGAATATGTTTACAAACAACAATTAATTACATTTCTCAATGTTATTATTTAAATTTTCATAAAATCAAGGGATATTTTTGCAGAATCTGATGTCGTGAGTAATTTTCGATAAAGTATATGATAAGTGATTAAAATCACAAATAGAATTTATTGTTTCTTTTTTTTTTTAATTACTTAGTAGTAAAAAGTAATAATAATTGTTGAATAAAGTTCACATTTTTCTATTCATAATAATGCATTCTCCATTTTAGAATTAACAATTTCTAATATGGCATACAATTTATAAGGGATGAATGAAATTAATCTTTCATTTAAAGTAAGCTACACTTTTTTCAAACATCTGTATTTCTTTATATTGGGTAAGGTATACATACATAATATTTCTATTGTTATTTTGTACGTTTATACGACTAACTTTTAAATCTGCTTAATATCCCTTGTACACATATCTATTACTTTTAAGTATGTAATAGAAACACAACGCCAACAAACGTTAAAAATATTGCGGTAATAAACGGTTTTATTTTCATATATATATCAATAAGCTATACATAATACAAAATTGTGTTCAATTTCGGTATTATCTTGAATTTTTGTTTATTAATAAATACAATTAGAAAAGTTTTCGTCAAGTTGCTAAATTATTGTAGGGATATATATTTTGGGAATTTTTTTATTGGATAAATTTGGAAATATGTACCATATTCCGGAAAAGTTATTTAATATTTCGAATATCGCAATTCACTAGGAATAAATTCCATAAGAAATACAAAATTATTAAATACATTATAAAATCATTATTATTATTATTATTATTATCGTCATCATTATTATTAAATTATTATTATTTACAAAAATTTTGAACACTTTTTAGAGAAAATGACATAGTTAAAAAATCAATTTTAAGAATAATTAGTGAAAATTATTTACAGTTTATTTAGACATTTCTCTTATTACATTATTTTATAACATATTAATAAAAAATATCGAAATCTTTCCTTGTGTCTGAATATGGAAAAAAACTCCTACAATTTTACGGAATTTTTCGAAATAATTATAGGGCATCTAATAACCCCATCTGTTGCACATTGTTCCTACCTGCATCGTAAATATATCACCGACATATATTTAGTTTTTTTTTCCCCGATTACTTTAAAAGAATAATATCCGACTATTTTTCTGAAAATATTTCCAAAAAGTTAGGGTTGTATTAGCTGCCTAACCTTTTTTCGAAGTTTTTCCGACATTTTTTTTTAGAATCTCCTGCGTAATGTTATCAAATTTTAACAGTTAATTTTTTTATTAGTTTTTATGTAGCAATTGTTTCAATAATTCGATTTATTCGATTCTAAAGATCTAATACGATATTTTCATGTTTACTATCTTGTTTTCATCAATTTTCCATGTATTTTAATTCTCGACGAATTTTCGTAAATTATAGTGTTCAATTGTTTTGTTAATTTCACTATGTACATTTTTTTCATCTCGTTCCATTATCTTAAATAATATATATTTAAGAAATTTTTAAAATAGATTTTGATTTTTATTAGGCCATGGAAAATCTATGAATTTAACAAAAAAAATTATTTTTGTTGTTTTAGAAAAAATGTTAAATTTGTCATTTATATAATAGTTTTATTTTTTTTAATTGTTTTGTTCTATACTATTTTTATTATAATTATTCTTTATTTTATTTATATTATTTTATATTATTTTATTTTCTTATTATTTGAATTATTTATTATTTTTCTTATATATGTAACTCGTATATATATAATACCATTATTTACATAATTAATTTTCTTTTATTGTCTTGAAGAGATGCCGAAAACAGGTTTGAAACATTCATACCTGTTCTTGAAATAAATAAAAGAGAGAGAGAAAGAGAAAAAACAACAAAACAATCAAAAAATCAAAATATACTGGAATCTACATATGCGCAGCACATTACATCGTCAGCATATTGTTTGCACATTTGCCAGTTTTTGCTATCGAGGTAATGCATTTCATTCAAAGGTCCAACTATCGATTATCTCAAAAATACCGAAATACAATTAAATTATAAATAATACAAACAAACAAATGATATGGTAGAATACGAAGCATTAATAAATTTTCAAAAAATTTCTTTGCCATTCTGTATTATCGTCGTAAAAATTCAAAAATCGATCGAAAAGAATGTGATAAAATCTGTTATATATTTACGAAATTTCCGTAAACATTTTTATATATGGATTACGGTAAAAACTCATCTATTCTAATTTTTCAATATTATACAACGCAACAAATTTTGAATGGTAATTTAGTCCAGAGCGAGTAGGCGTGAAGCTAATTTGAAATTAGTTATGGATAGAGGCGCCCTCATGCGTAAAAAACATTTTCATATCTTGCGGTATTGTGACGTCGACACAGAGTCGAATTCACTATACAGCTCGAATCTGCATTCAATGCGGGTAAGTTCCAAACCCATTTTTTATTATTTTTCCCCTGATGCGTTTCCTCGTTTTAAATTACATTTGATCTTATAACATTCTTTTCAATTAAAACAGGAGGTGTTTTACTGTATTATTATATATGTTTTATATTAATTTTATTCTGTGACGTTTGCAGATTCTGTAAAATGTATAGATTCGATAAAATAATGACAACAGATACAACGATCAACAATAGTGATCTCTGCGCATAGTTTACAGATACTGTGTTATTACAGAAATCAGTAATTGTTAGTGACATACATTTTCAACGTGACAGATTTCAAATCATTGAACATAACATGAATGCATCTTGAAAATATGACATAAACAAACTTGCGCGAAACAAAGGCAAACATCAGCGACCTCTGGTGTAGTGTGAACGTAAAATATAAAAAAAAAAAATATGATAAATAGATATAAAAGAGAAAAGATTTCGATTAAATAAAGATTAAAATCAAACCATTATTTACTATTTATTTTTTTATTGATATTAATAATTATGAATTAGTGTTTACACGTTGAATTTTCATAGCACTTTTACAACAAGACAATATATTTTCTTAAATAAGGTATAAAATATAATATTCCTATAGTCAAAAAGTAACAATTATGTAACCTCAATGTTACATTTATGCAATAAATAACCATGATATATTTCTTACATAATTGTTACTTGTTGTGTCTGTTGGAAATTTTTATTTTATTATTATTGTAGCTAGTATTGTAATTACTTAAAAGTTTACTGTAAACATCAGAATTGAATAATTGTACACTAATATTAGATTTAATATGTTTTTATTCCCGTTTATACCTTACAGATAATAATAAAATATTTTTTTTACTCGTAGAATAGTTTCTATTTCATTTGCATTCATTCGCTTTCGTAAAATATTTAAAACAATCGATTTTTGTTGTTATTTTTTCTGAAATCTTTTAACCATGTTAATTCATTTTTATCGACTTTTACAGAACTTTCGCTTTTTTCGTTCGTCAACTTTGCGATTATCGAGTAAATTTTAAACTTTCAGCACAGTTTTGTCGTCATCTCAACTTTTCTAATTCATTGTGAATTTTTGACCGTTTTCAACATTTATTAATTTTTTTACTCAATTTATAGATTTTGTTATTATAGTTTTGTTATACAGGTTTCTTATACAATTTTCTCAGTTTTATCAACTTTTCCATTTTTTATAAATTTTTGTTAATTTTTTGGTAAAATATGAATTGAATAAATGTATGTTACTTAATGCCTTTATTTCAATTAATTTTTTACAAAAAAAAAAATTGAATATAGAAAATATCAATCACGTCGTTTAATATTATAAATTATTTTTCTTCTTTTAGTTGTGCTAATTTTTTAAATTTTTGTACTTTTTTGAAGATTTTTAACACTTTGTCAACCCATGGCAATTATTTTTTTCGCCTGTTACTGGTCTACGTCTTTTTTCTCTTTTTGTCAAGTTTTATCAGTTTTATCATGTTTATCACTTTTGCTCATTTGTCTCAACACATCCTTCCTTACTTTTATTTAATGAGTTAGATGTGTATATAATTATTCTAGGTCAGTTTTTATCAATTTTCAAAAAATTTTTATTCTTTTTTTTTTGTCACTCATTATCAAATGAAGTAGAAAAAATGATAAACTCATCTTTTACGTCTATTATTAAATGTGTGTCGCTTATTTAACTGTTTTACATTTTCGGGGATTTTCACCAGTTGTCAATCTTTGTCTCTCGTTTTATTTGTTTATTGTTTTCACTATAGTTATCTTGTAGTTATTTGGAAATTGTTTCCGACATTTTTTTAGTGTCCTTATGACAGAAATATTCTAAACTATTTTATTGTTTTTGTCTACATTTTGTACTGTGGTTTCTTTGATTTATTTAAATCAGAATTTTTAGTTTTTATTTTCTCAATTTTAAATCAGAATCTTTAGTTTTTATCAACGGTAGTATTTAACGAATATATTTTATTATTATTTGTTGCCATATATATATATAAATTATATTTTTATAATCAATTAGGTCAAAGTTTGTTTTTTTTGACAAAGTTTGTATTATAAAGTGAGTAATGATTTTCACTCGTTATATCAACCCTTATATCAACTTTGTCTCTTTTTAAAACATTTTTTTATTCGTGTTTATGGATTGAATTTATTTTTTGTAATTTGTTTATTACTGTACTTTTCATCTTTCCTCTTTTGTGACATTTTTCTCTTTTATCTACAACTTTATAAATTAGTTCACTTCATATTATATACTTATATATAAACGTATATTTTCTATATATTTTCTCACTTTCATTAGTTTTTTATCTTTATTTATTTTTTCCCATTTATCAGTTTTCATTAATTCCCATACATTCTATCATTTTTACTATTTTCGACCGTTTATGACAATTTTTCATTATTTTTTTTTTTTTTTTTTTTTAATTTCCTTTAGATTTTGTCAATTCACTTCTTACTTTGCCAAGATAATAGAGTTTAGAATCACAATCGATATTTCACCTTAGAATCAAGCTTATCACGAATAAATTTTCATGCAATTCAATTGCGATTTTTCAATGACATTAGATAGATTATAATAAAAAAGCAATTTAAGTGTATGAGCATTTCTTAGCAACTTCTTATAATCATTTAAATTGAATCAAATGTTCCATTATATATTATATATTTATCTTTTTTATAATTTTTAATTTAAAAAATTTTTTTTATTATATATTTTATATCTAGCATTATATATATTCTATATATAAGAAAAGAAATATACATTATCTTTATTTCTTCTATTCAAAACCAAAAAATTACATATTTTCTACAATTTTCGCCCGCCATTTTTTAATCAAAATTTTCACGAACAAACCCCCTTTATATCCCGGCAATTAATTACGTAATTTCGAGATGAAGGGTCGATAGGTAAATCGAGAACCTGGCTCGAGCGCCACTTGTCGTTTCGCCATTTTCATTGGGGCCCTCGTTCGCAAATGGGAATCCCCGCTGCACGCGCCGCTATAATCGGGGTGAAAATACAGCAGGTGGATATATGTGCAAGTGCGAAAATCTGCCACCCCTTTTTTTGTTATATATACGTATCCCCGAAGTACGTTTCCGCTCGTTCGTGCCAATCACCGCGAAATCACTTGGTCCAAATGTGTCGCGCTTGATCAAATTTGAGGCCCCTAATTCAATATATATATTATTATACATATAAACACTCGACTCATCAATGCTCATAAACGTTTAATGACATTTTTTTGACCCATTAATGAATAAATACAAAGGGACATTTTTTCCTCATTATTTACAATGCCTAACCTTACAATTTGATTAACCTGTGTAAAGTAACCCTTCAAAAGGTTTTCTATAGAATCCGTGAAAAACAACGAAAATTGCATTCGTTAGATCGATTTTAAATGACCGTATCGAAAACGAAACACCGTTGAATTTTCACAATTCAAAATGGCGGATTGAATATGGCCGATGAAAATTTTGAAAAATGTCAATTTTTCCTAAAATTCGATATACGGAGGTTTTAAGGTGGTTTTACCTTGAATTCTTCGTACTATGTCCGAATTGTCCCCCATTAGATCAGCCATTTTGAATAATGTGAATATAACAAATTCATTCCCTAAAAATTTATACTAACTTTCAGAAAAATCAGTTTTCCCATCCATATTGCAACCGCTACAATTCGAATTTCGTAAATTTTACAGCGGTGTTCGCGATTTTTCAAGATTGTGATCGGCCATACTGAATCCGCCATTTTGAATTTTGAAAATTTTACGGCGGTCTTGAGTTCGTAATCAATGACGTCAAAATCTACTATTTTCCCAAACGGCATCAAATGTCTGCACCGTTTTTGAAACGTTTCAGAAACGTTTTTAAAATGTTTCATGTCTGCAATGTTTATAAAACATTTCTGAAACATTTCAAAAACATTACAGACATTTGGTGCCGGTTGGGTTGTCTTGGCGTGATTATATTCTGAAAATTCTCCCGACTTTACCACTAATTGCAAACATTAATTAGTGTAATTAATTAGGCAATAATATTATTTCGTTAACGCTTATTGGTGTATTCGGAAAGCAAAAAAAAAACTTCCACGAATTGCTCATAAACGTTAAAAAGTCAATATAGCGTCTAGTATAACCTCAAATCGTGTTCAACATAACCTCAAATCTCCGACAATCCTAACCACAAAATTTCGTCAATGCGAAACGAACCTAACCCAACATCCTGAACCGACCATGACCCTCGAATTTCTTTAAGGACATGTACTAAAGTCGTAGATGGCGCTAGTGCACAAGTTTCTCACTAACGAAGAAAACAATTGCCAATTTCACTTGTGGTACGTAAAATGTATCAATGAAAATATACAAAGACGGGTTATTCCGGATATTTTACAGACTTCGTTGACCCCATTTTCATCTATTTTTAAACCCTTATTAATTAAAGCTTTGAGTATGCTCATCCGGAAGGGGACTGCAAACCTAACCACAAAAGACGAGTAAACGATCCATGCACGGTGTCACATTCTCGGAACGCTTTTCTTTCACGCATCGTCAATGGGAAATCGGAAAAAGGCGAGAAATCCATGTATTCGTAATAAAGGTGAATTTGTGGTTGCGTCGATCGCGTCCGGACCACCCGCGCAGATTCGTGTCACGCCGTGCGGTTTTCGTGCACTATATTCTACACGCGCTTCTTTTGTCATTGGGACTCCGTATATATACGTATTATCTTGTATATACGTGTAATGCATACACCGAATATATACGTATAATAGTAGGAAATAGGAAACGCGTTTCTCATCCACCAACATTACGATGGGAAATATGCCCACGGCACTGTGCTTCCTTTCGTTATTCTCCTATATATATCTGTACATGCGATGTCTCCTTTATCCAACATCAGCGTAACGCGAGGAGGGAACGTCTTTTTCGCTTGCGCAACAGGGGTTACGCACGCCGGTAACGTAACGAACTGGAATGATGGAAAAAATATTGCAACTTTATCCGGCCTCTCTCGGCGCAATTTCACGGAGTTTCCTTTTTTTTTACCGTCTTGAATAAACAATTCCAATTTTCTCTCTGCGTCTCTGTCTCTTTCTCTTTTTTCCCCCTAATGCTCTTTACTGCGCGCGATTTTTACCTCAAGATTGCTCGCAGTGACGTTAATTGCTGATTTCGATCTCGCGAATATTGCCTTTTTCTTTAAAGCGGCACAACATGTTTCATGAATCTTATTATTATTTATATATAGGAGCTTCATTTCTTCGGAGGGAAAATGAATGATTTTTAGATTATAACGCGCCAGCGGATGGCAATTACGGGTGAATCGGCTGGAATATTCAATTTTTTTTTTATTAATAAGGTCTGAACTTTCATGGCCACGCATTAATTTGTAGAGTTTCTGTATGGTACCACAACAGTACTCCGCCTGTTCTTGAAAAAAAAAAAAAAAAAAATAGTATTTTTCGTGCCTAGGACAGAAAATGACGTCGCCGCGCCCGCCATATAGAAGCGTTATGTCTTTTCTTTTTTCAAAGCAATACTAAATACGATTTCGACTTTATATTCGTTTAAAACGTGTCAATTCAAACAATTTTTACTCTTCACATATGCGCAAAATCGTATTTTACGCCCGCTATATGACAAAAAATTAATGTCGCTCGATTTCGAATGATCTACAAGTGTTTTTTTGTTTCTTGTCTTTCATCGCTTTTTATAGAACTTTGGAAGCAACGAAATTCTAATGTCAAACCCTAATTCGGTTTGATAATTACCATAGTTCACTATATACATACATAGAAAACTGTTCATTCCTTATTGGAGACCTAGAGGCAGCAGAACAATGTAGCAGTAATTAGATGTCACCTAACCTAATCTAACGTATTATAGCGACGCAGGATTCTACAATTGAAATTGTCTTTTACGTCACCTGCATCCTGGACATCCTCGTTTACAACGACCGGAAATGTAAATTGAAAAGTAGGCCGTAGTACGGCGGGTCAATTTGAGTTTGTCAAACCGGAACTTGAGTTCAATGGAAAATATTCCGAGGAATGGCGTGATTACGAATTTGATCAATTTTTCATATGTGTCGTTTCGTGTATCTTTTAATATGACATGTGGACTTTGAATCAGTTTTTTTTTTTTTTAGAAATCCAAGCCTATTTGATGTTTAGATTAAAACGAGCTTTTACTACTCATAATTAATTTTATTCTGTGACGTTTGCAGATAATATAGTGACAACAGATTATCTCTGTATAATTGACAGAATACTTTCTGTATATCCCTGGTAGAAATTGCAGCCATTTATTGGACATTTATTGTCCAATATTTTGTAAGATGCCTAAGAAATAGATAATGAAATTGGACAATTTATGGACAAATATGTAAGATATATTTAGATAATTATTGAACAGTTTTAGTGGGCAA
>JAPYZR010000666.1:0-28555 GCA_030522945.1 Trichopria nigra | reverse complement strand
CGATGCCACATTTTCTGTGCTCGAAACGTATTCATAATCGATCTTCTCTTTCCCGCGATGTTCCTTTCTTTGTCTTACCGAGGGAACCACCTTAATATGAATGAAGAAACCGGATGATTTCCCCACATGACCGTTTTCCGTGTCTGGACTCCGCCTTGTTTTTTTTTTTTTTCAGGACATGACAAACATGACAACATGACCAAACCACACTTTAATTTTAAGTGACCACGTGAAAGAAGTCATTAATATGGTACCCAAGATACAATCACGTAGCTATGAAACCACGTGTAATTCTGAACGAATCCACATGAAAGAATGTTCGTTATGACAATTATTTTTAAACGATATAACTTCAGGTCTTGAAATTTCACGAGGTTTTTTAGAGCTCCGAGTGACGCCCGAAATGCGGAAAATCTTGGCAAAACGCACCTTTCATTTTATTTTCGGTTTTACGACTTTACGAAACGCTTCAGAAATATCCGTTTCCTTTTACGTCAATCTTTCCCACGATGAACGAAAAATAACCCGTAAACAACTTCAGATTGGCTATTTTCTATCAATATACTCGATATGCTCTTCGCCTTAATGATCTGGTACGCGTTTTTTTGGCGCCGGCACCTCTTATTGTCACGGGGTTAACGTTCACTATATACCATCAAGTATCGATCCCCGACAAATGCGCCCGCGAATAAGGGTATATAAGAAACCATTTCCGAGTCTGCCAACTTCAACAGCTGCCGTTACAATAACGGAGAAGTTCCCAAGGAGAAATGCTCATATTCTAGAGTAACTTCTCGGACTTTCTCGATGCGTCTATCTCGACCTACCTTCACGAGGTCGCTTGTAACGAGCACCGGCATAAAGTCGCTTCCGAGTGCACGCGCACCTTGGACTTGTGGATGAAAACACCTGTCAAGGGTGTTTGTCTCTCAGAAACCGTCAAAACGAACCAATACGTAATGCATAAACGTGAATGTGTGTGTGTGGGGGAGGTGTATATGTGTGACGCACGTGACAGTTATTTTTAAACAACCCCACCAAAACGCCGACGGCGATATACCGTGACCTCAACCCGTTTAAGAGATTCTGCGGGGTATTCATGCTTATATAGGATTTATTCATCATTGCTGAAAAATAAGGAGGTGTAAAATATGTCGTTGTCTTTTCGATGGAAACCTTACACGTGGTGCTTTCAGCCATTCGTATATGATGCGTCAGTTTTGCACCGCTCGAGGCCTACTATATACTGACTTGACTTTTCTTAGCCCTCGATTATAATACTTCGGAATTCTGCAAGTCCGAAAAAAAATTTAAGCTGCAAAAACGACCGAGTGAATACCTTTTAGTATTGTAATAGGCTTTCGTCAAAGTTCACTGTCTATCTCGCCAGAGAGTGTTTCGAAACGTACCTACGGAATTCCTTACCGAGCGTGTGCTATAACGAACAACACTGCTGGTAAGGCAGATCATTCGCTATACCGAATCGAGACTGCCTCGAATGCTTGGAGAGCTCGAGCTCGTCTACAGATGTCAATGGGCATGCTGAAGACCCCATTTCGTAAATGACAGTCATTTACCCACCGCGTTACTGAAGTGTTTTTTTTTCAAATTTGATGTCGTGACAGTCGTGGGGTTCGAGTTCCAACTGGGAATGTATTGTTGTTTTTTTCTTAATTTGAAAGTTGCACTTAATTTGAAAAAGACGTTGAAAGGGTGGCTTTTTCATAGAAATTGTGAGGAATTGAAAATTTTAGTCATATATATGTCTTTTATAAGAACTTTTGCAATAATTTCAAAATAAAAATAAACATCATTTCCCATGCATGTTAAATTTGCGTGGACTCTTATACTGAATAACGAGCCAAAATGAATTTTGGATATGGATTTTAATGTATTCGTCTTATTGATCAAAAAATAAATTCAAGATTTCTTGGATTTTTGTTCTGTGAAATTTATGGATTAATACGCAGTAATTCGAAAATACTATCCATGAATAAAAAATGTTTTGGAATAAATAAAAAATGCATTTGGACATTTTTGAGTCGTTATTTTATCCATTTGGAATGTTATCAAATCCAAAAATACTTTATCTACAGTTTGAATGCATTTCAATCCATTTATAAACAATAAAATAATATGCTTGAATAAATGCTAATCCGTAAATAATAAAATTCGTAAAGTAGAGAATATTTATCAATCATTTAAATAAAAAAATAAGATATTGCTCAAATTTTGATAAAATGTAGACAATACATTCCGATGCATACAAATGTATTGATATATATTAAAAAATGTGAACAGCCCAGCAAACGAAAATTTATTAAAATGGATTCAGCAGAGTCAAAAAACGAATTCAGTGATAGAATATATACATATATTATGTATATATATAAACGCACACAAAATAACGAAGGAAATTCATGTCTATACGTCAATTCGCTCCAATGCATTTCAATCCATTTTAATCCTACATTAATTAATTACAATTGGAGATAGTAACTATTATTTAATTCAAATGAATTGAAATGCATAGAATATAATATACAAGCATTAATTTTGGTTTCAAATGTATGGAAATGCATTGAACTTAATTTTCAAATATTATGTGTGGATTCAAATATATTGAAACGTATTGAAGTATGTAGATATGAATTTGCTTCGTTATAACTGAATTCGTTTTTTTTTACTTCCGAATTCATTTCAATACATTTTCATTTGTTGGGACATTTAATGCATTTTTTAATTGCATATTTATCCCTTAATTTGAAGTATGTATTCTTGTTTGATTTAAATGCATCTGAATACTGTGTGTATTTACAATTTTTAAGAATTCGTCATTTTTAGATTACAATGATTTTAAAATAATTAAGAAGTATCATCTACTTATATGAATTTTCAGATTTTATTATTTATGGATTGGCACGCGTATTGCGCAAGTAATATCTTTCATTTATATAAAATTGAAAATATTTTTGGATTTGAAACTATTCGAAATGGCCAAAATAGGAATTCGAAAATGGCGAAATTTTATATTAATAAGCAAAAATTAATTATTTAACGTGAATTACAAATTTTGAATGAATTAAAAATTACCCGATTCGATAAAAATGAATTAAAAAATTAAAGTCTAAATTAAGTTCTGAATGTTTGATCACTATGGATAAAATGATTTTGACGACAAATTGCTAGAGTTTATCAATTTGAATATAACTAGTAATTCCCTTCGAATTTCTGAACCTGTTAATTCAACTCAATCAAAAATCAAATCAAAAATTAATTTAAATAAAAATATAATGTTATAATTTCTAGTCGCCATTATTTTTTAAATCATTTTGATTGGATAGTGTAATCTGCAATTTAAACCCGCAATTTATGCCCCCGGCCGCCAACACCACTCTCACTTTAAGACTTTGTTATTTGTTGAAAAATGAAATATGAAAAATTGAATAATTAGAAAGATGTGAAGATATTAATTTGTGTCTAAAATGAATCATTCTTAATCAATTTCAATACATGATTAGTAAATGTTGTCCCTATTTTCATTGAATGAACGCCAATACGAATACAAACGGATTAGATCTACACGAAGAAACGCTTACCACCCTGTCGATCCATGATCTTGGTTTTTAGAAAACATATATGCATGGCTTAAAAAAATATTTTTTAAGAGTGCGGGGCGCTTTTCTCGATTTCCCGCCCTATGGTGAAAGTTACGTCGTATTAAAAAATATCATATATGCAACACGTACGAAATATCGATCTCCAATGAGTGCGATAACTTCACACTCCTGAAGATCGATAATTACACCCTTGATACATAATATATAATACATATATGCAATTGTAGTCCTCTTGAATTCTTATCAATTCAAATTCTGTAGGAAGAATTGAAATTATATAAAGAGGAGTGAAATGTTTCAAACGTTTCTTAACCCACAAGGTTTTTTACAAGTTCTTATAATCATCAACTTCAAAAGATCCACTTGAAATTGTACATTCAAGTGAATTAAACTGAAAATCGTTCGCCATATGAATTTGACGTTTGAATTATGGAATGATGGCAGGTTTGTATTTATTAGAAACAAAAATTCTTAGTATACGTAATTTCATATGTAAAATGGACTGAACTGTAGTTCATAAGTTTACGCTATATTCTTACGTATGTCAATTTTTTCTATATATATAACATTCGAAATAAGATTTGAGCAGATGAAATGAAGAGCCACAGAACTCCAATACAGTGCTTATTAGAATTATTCAATTAAAAATCAATTTTTATTATTGATTCTTTAATCATTTATTATTATTTATTGTTTAGTTAAGATGAAGGCTATTTTTAATATTTATTCTATTATATGAATTTCTATATTAGACATATAGGTCAGTCTTACTTGCTTCTTATATCATTATACGGTTCAACCAGCAAGATTTATCATCATCCCTCACGGGACAACACATAAACATCAAACGTATACCTCACACACCATCGCAACACAATGCGTTGTGTTGTGACGTATTTCTATATAAAACGAACTTTTTTTTTATTTATTAGGAATGTATTCTTATTTTTTCCGATATTCAAATTGACGTATACATTTTACAGTATTATTTTTTTAATCTATATATATTCATGACACATTTTTTAACCGTAACATTTTCTTCTAAAAACATCAATCCCGCTAGAAAAATGTCAGTTTCGATATATGCAACTTTTATTAATATTTCAGGAAGACCGAGACGAGCTGCCTTATACAATTTTCAACAACAAAAAGATTCAATAAAACATTCGTCGTACGGCAGAGTCTATAGATTGCTCCAGTATATATATGCTTTACATGCTATATAATGTGGATCTATATATCCCTGCGCATTTCTATGGTATAGAAGTTTCTTTATATATATATTCTTCATTTTCTTGCGATGCTGTCTATTGTGAATTGGTAAATATGGCTTTTAATTAAAAGTAACATTTTGATAAACGTTTATTTTTTCAGTTTTATTTATTTTTTTTGCGTTAACGAGATCAACTTGAGTAAATATAGGTTTGGCTTATTGTTACATTCTTCATAAACATTGTAAATAAAATTTACATTATTTAAAAATACTGAAAATTATGATGGCTCTGAAGAACGCGTCTCTTGGCTTAACGATTAAAATGAAGACACGCTATTAAAAAAAAAAAAAAAATCATGAAATCTTGGAATCGGTTAATGGTGACGAGTACTTTAGTTTCAAATTTAATGCAGGAAATGAAAGTATTTTTTTTTCATTGCTACATTGCGACATTTTTTATCTGAACCCGCCATATTAAAGCCGCCATTTTGAATTTAGAAAACTCGTTACCACGTTCAGATTCGAAGGTGACCAAAATATGCATAAAACTTTGACACTCTAATGATTTTAGAGATTCTGTAATGCAAATAAAGCGATAGTCTTCATTTTTCCGCCATATTGAAAAATGGATTTTAAATCTCTGAAATAAGGAAACGTAATTCCAGAGTGACATTAAAAGACACGTGAAACTGTCGATTCCCATTAGTGATAGTAATAACAGGAGTCATTTGGCATTGAGAAATTGGCAAAATGGCAATTCCTCCATTATTCGACGCGATTGGTATCGCTGAAAGAGTAGTGACGCCATTTCCGACAGATGGCGTAATGGCCGGATGCTAGAAGGGATTTTGGCACAGAGGCTGCTCAAATTTTCTTTAAATGACAGTAATATATATTTTCGTCTTTGCGTACACTACGTATTACTCCATTTCACCCAGGTCTTAAAATGTATTGTAAGGGAAATGACTGTTTCTATTCGCGGAAAATATTTTCATTTTCTTCGAATCCAAAAGAAAACTCATCCGGGAAATTAAGGTGCACTAAATGCACCTGTCATGCAAATTTGTCTTTCCGAGGGAGCATATACACGTGGGTGGTTGACACTTGAATTATTTGTCATTTTCTTTTTAATTCTGGTCATGACTTTAATTACTCGTTTCAATCTTTTTAAAGATTTATTGACATTCTTTGTCATTTTTCTTCATTTTTTATGAAAAATTGTCTCGTATGAATAAATATAATCACCACTTTCCTCATTGTCAATAAAGTTATTTTGAAAATTTCCCCCTCTATTTTTAGCACATCACATTTGTTTACAAACAAGTTTTGCAAAATGGTAACAATTATTATACATATACATATTTGTATAGATATATTTAAACATACTATTTTGGCAGTGGGCTGACGGTGAATAGCTCGTATAACGAAATAGCATCAATCCGTCGACGCCGAAAACCCGGAGGGAGGCGACAGAGGTTTTACGCTAGGCGCCTCGACGTCGCGACGACAACTTTTCTGCAATTGCGACATTTATACAATGAGTCAACTAGTTCGGCTACGACGTCATTCTATGCCACAGGAAAATGTAACTTTAATTTTTCCGCAACTTTATGACGATAGGTGGTTAAGAAAAAAAAACAACAAATTATTCGTATAATTTTGTCGAATGGAGGTTGCGACAGAATTGTTAGACCACGACAGATAGCACTCCTCGGATGAAGTTTTCAATTAATTCAGTGAAAATGTATCTGATTAAGCGTTACGCAACAAAATCTTCCGACAATATTGCGATTGTTTACGATTCATTCGATTATTACGCTAATGTAATACATTGGCATAATAACTCCGAGTACATTTTAAACACAATTCATGATGACGAAAATTGATAAAAGTGAGATAAGAGAAAAACATCAGATATGATTTTCCACTTCTGTCTGTCCCTATATAGGAAATTGTTTCTTCTCTGCTGATTCATGAAGGAAATATCCTTTTTCCTAATATAATTCCTGAGTATATATACCGGAGACTTTTCTACTGGAACACTATTGTCTGATGAGTACTACGAAATGAAGTCGCATGTAATGTACACCCCTAGTAGAAATTTGAGGGTGACAAATAGGGTCCCGCTTAAAGTATAAGGGCTCTGACTGGTACCCAATGTGTCACGCTCAAAATTCTACTCAGCATGTATATCACTGTAGTAATTAGTAATCAGTACGTCGACCGATTATACTATACTACGCAATTGTGGTCTGCTTTGCTCATTAAAAAACTGCACGTGCTTAGAACATTACAAAAATAGTCGCTGATGTAAATCAATCCAAAGAACGTCTGTTTTCTTTTTTCAATAATTTCCGATAAATTATTGCTGTTCATTAAAAAAGAGTGATTTTTCCTGTAGTTCGTCACACACACACACACACACACGCACATACGCACACACACACCGTCCCGTGCATTTCCGGTAACATAATAGTTACACGTGTCTTCAAGAAGCCAAATTTCACGCCCACGCAGTTTGTGTTAAAAAAATTTAAATAACAACGTATGAAAATATATTTAGAAAAATTGTTCAATATAAAATTCTCGAAATTCGTAATAATTGTGCAAAATTATTAAATGACTATCATTTTTTTTCTATGATTAACATTTTATACTGTTCTTTTGATTCTCCTTTGATTTGTATAATCTTAACATTTTTTGTTCTTTGCAAAATAAAACTTATAAATGGTGTAAGTATTTGTAATTATATAATATTGCAAAAAATGTATATGTTGACAGTTTTTGCAACTTTAAATGTTTTTTTGTCCAAATTAATTTTTTATAGTCAATCACTATAGAAAATTTCGTGATTCGGTGATTTCGCAAATATCATTGAGCCATTCATTTTATAAAACTTCAAGGTTTCATGTAACTGAAATCGCGTTCGTCAATGGATTATATTATATTATTATCATCTTATACATTTTTTTGGGCGAATAACAATTCAGATATTTTTCTCCAAAAATTCAAATATCTACTATTAGGAACACACAACCCCTAGTAAAAAATAAGACCAGTTTATGGCCATTTTTTTCTGGACTCCATTACTTTTTTTCACCATTACATAAAGGCCAGAAAAATTCGGCAGAAACTGGTGTCATTATCTACTAGGGACATTTCGTGAAAATGTATGAAAAAAATATTTTGTACAGAAGGACTAAGAACGTTCGTTTCTCCATTGGATCCTTTTGTATTTTTATTTTTATTTTTATTTATTTTTGTTTTCTATTTTTTTAAATATTTTCAATATCACTAATCTTTTTTAGCGATTGGTTATATTAATTAATTAATTTTTAAAAATCATATTTTTATATTTGAATATTCGTCAAGTACTACTTTAATTACGTCAGCTCAATTTTTATGACCTTTTTCACAATTATTGACATTACACAAGATTTATTGTTTTTCACTAATTAAAATAGCAATCAACTTTGAAAGGAAATGTTTGATATCGAAATATAATGGATTTGAATGAATGAATGAATGAATAATAAATTTTGTTTACCTTCAATAACCGTGCGAGAAGTTCCATTTCTTGCACTAGGGCCACAAAAGGAAGTCAATTTAAACCGCTCTGTCGCAACAAGTCACTCAAGAAATTACACCAGGTTAGAATTCGATCTCAAACGGGTTATAATCATATATGTAATAAAACAGTTGAAAGAGATTGTGAACGTTTTTCAAAACTTGACATTGTTAGAGAAATTAAAAAAAAAAACAATTCATAATTACAAAAGTTGCAATTAAATATCACTCGTGAAGCTTGTACGCAGTAAATGGACATTTATTTCCATTTCAACATATAATGTCTATATGCATTCAAGTGTATTTCGTTATTATAGTTCGGAAAATGCGATTTCCCACACCGGCAGTCTAAATGCGGAATATCATATACATATATAATTCTTAGGCGCTGACAAAATTATACTTTTATTTTTATTGAATAATGATGGTATGCGAAATAATTAACTAATATTTTACATATTATTAATTAAAATATTTAACAGCGTTTTGTAATTTTCCTGCATATATATAAATTTGCATTATACATCACGATGTTTTCAGGACTCCAAGTTTATTGTGCATATTGGTATAATATGTGGAAAAGTATACACAACGGTGGTCGTATACAATTTGCAATCCCGTTGGTTATTTATACTTGAACTTGAAACGGTATGCGCCCACTTAGTCCTTTTACGCCTCTCCTGGACTCCCCTCTCCGTCATCATTAGAGACCGCTATGTAATTTGCAAGCACGTGCTATATACGGAATTGATAAAAGCAAGATTAAATAATTCCGTCGTGGTTCTTATATGTATACGCACGCCAATCAGCTGTCAATCAATGAAAATTCATCCGGAGGTGTCGGCATTCTCGCGACAAATAAATTTCGACGGAAAAGAAGGCCACGACGTAGTAGACCGCACCGTAGTATTGATTTTGCTTTACGACTATATACCTATATATATGCCCTGATGTTCTGACCGGCAGTTGCGCTTGCACTTGCAAATGACGAAGTTATGCCGGGAGAATTTCATTGATTAAAGTACCACTTCAAGCTGGAACAATGGATCTCGACCAATCGTAAATCGTAACCCTGCAATTAAATGGACATATACTTTTACATATTGAAACTATATCGTCGCTATTCCTACTCGTTGCAAAAAAATTCGTTGTATATTTACTACGCAAGTTCACTTTAAACACGTATACTGATGATATTTTAGGTCTACTTAGTAGTGCGGGAAATTCGTATTTCCGCCCGCACACTGTTTTTCGTGCTGGAACTTACAATGGTGGTAATTGTTTACTTTAGTCTGAAATTGAAAAAAAAGACAGTGTAATACAACTATACATATATAAAGATACAATTGCACGAGTCACCTAACTCCAGATTTCATTCAAGATAATCATTTAAGGGCTAAGATAAACATAATTTGTCTCTAGAATAGCGCCACTCGAACTGTAGGAAAATATCACTAATAAAATAGACTTGAATAAACAATTAAAAAAAAAAAAAAGTCAACTATACGATATACTCACATTTTTTATCAGGCACATTTAATAATTCGAATTAAACATTTTTTACCTCATGGAGGTTTTCAAGGCTTCTCTGGTGATCCATTATGGTCGTTATGTTCCTGTGTAAAAAATGCAGGCTATTGATTCGTTTAGTCGATGAGCAATTTTTTGCTGGAACCCATAGTGTACCTAGTTATTACTTTTGTCAATATTTAGATAAGGCCACTTAAGTAGGTAACACGAGGAGGAGACAAGCAATGACATCGGGACATCAAATACATTATAGAATAAGTAAATTACACGTAGAAATAAGTCACGAGGGAAATTATTAATTCTTCGTTTCATTGCGACCGTTTTTTAACGTCAGGATATTGTAAAATCTATTTATTTGAAACTTTCAATTTGTTTTTGTTGTGACATTAATGATCTATGTATGATTAATTTAAAGTGCTTAAGAGATATGTTATAGTCTTGCATTTCCACTAGATTCCAGACGTTTTATATTTTTAATGTCATAGGTCATTTAGAAATCGTAATTATTTTGTATTTTGCATTATTTACTTTTTTAGTTGGCATTTGCGTTCTCTTTAAATGCATTGCGATGAGAGTACATCCTCGAACATTTGGTACATGACATTGATTTAGTTGTTGACCCCTCATACCAGTTTATACAGCATTGTCCACAGGGCCATCTGAAAATTGAATCTTCACCATTATTAAACTAGCAATCAATCCAATATTGTCAACTAGTGGTTGGGCAGCCCGTTTATTTAATACCTAGGGCATCGGAAACTGAAAATGATGTACAAGCATCACTTAATGGTCTTTTGCAATATTCTCACTGATTGATCTTTGTTTTGTGAATCGAATCCTGCCTTGATTGTCTTTTTGTTCCCCTTAGGTGGCGTTCTAATTAGATGAATTTTAATTCTCGATTAAAATATTGAAATTCTACGTTGGAACCGCTGATCAAGTTTTTATAAAATGTACTGTACTCGAGTACAGAAAATGTTCATTGATAACTACATCCGAAATCCAGGGCATCCTGTATAACTTTAAGCATAGTATAGGTTCGTAATAATAATTATAGAAAGATGGACATTATGGAAAGATGAACACATTCAACAGGCCAATCATTGAAACGTAGAAACTACACGCATTTAGCGTTAACATTTTTAAATGTTACTTTCATTTCCTGTTTATTTTACTGGACCAATTTGTAAATCGTTGAAATGCGCCGAGTTCTATCTCGCAATAAACTAAATATTGATTTAATCGAAAATTCTTGATGTTTGGAACTCGTTTTGCTATGCGAAACACTTCACTCCGAATTATTGGTATGGAGAATTATAATCAGTGCAAAACAGAAAAATTTGAATGAAATATTAAATTCAATTGCATTGAAAATTGCTCTTTGGAAGGTTTTCTAATGAAGCTCACTTAATAAAAATATATACATATATCTTTATACATTTATACACGACAATGACATATTATCATTGCTGTATATCGGGGCCAAAAGTCCTCATTGAGCGAATGTGTACGAAAATACTTCAGACCACTGCATCCCGTCCCTCGCCCCTCTAGGGATACAGAAATAAATTTCAATAAGGGTTGACTCTTATTGTAGATACTTCAATATATAATTCCGCTTTATTTGGAAAGACACGGATTTTTTTCTTTGTTTTTTTTTTTTTTTTTTTTATTATTAAAGCCAGCGAATTGGACGACTTTTTCTATTTACATGCGAGATAGGAAAAGCGAAATATCTCTTTTTTGTTGAATTATATATTCTTTAAAAAAACATGATGGTTTAATATACATTTTTCATAAAAAAGATTCATATAAAAATGATATAGATATATATTATACGAGAGATAATAGACGTAGAAATCTTATTTATTAAACATCTACGTTTATAAACTTTATAATAATCGTACGACAACAAATTTCGTAAACGTATTTAGAAAAGCTGACTTTTGTTGACGTTTATCTATGAAGAAAAAAAAGAACATCTTCTAAACGTTACGAAAGAGCTATTACCAAGCAAACACAGCAAGTAACAATTATGCAACAAATGCATCATGGTCATTCCTTACATAAATGTTACATTGAGATAACATAACTTTTACATTGGGGAACTCCGTTAAGGGAGTTTGCCATTTTATAAACCGTAAATGTTTTTGTGTTTTATCTGATGAGATGTGAAGTCTAAAGATTCAGAAAGTCATCCGACTTTTGATGTTCAAGTCCGATAAATAGGAGAGACCCCTGACTTTTGATCATCAAGCTCATAAATTGGAGTATAAACTCCTACTATTTAGACCATCGACGAACCCGTTAATTGGGTTGAGCTTTAAAATTTGGTTATGAGAGAATTAGAATTGGCCATAAACTGGTTTCACTTACTTCAATAGGAGTTTAAAACATAAGAACAAATAAAAAAACGTCAAGTATCTAAATTGTTAATGTCTCATTTTCCGAAATTTCAATTTTTTCATGAATTGCAATTCTTTATTTCAGTAACGTTTATCAACAATAATAAAAAGGAAGTTCTTAAAATTAATATAAAATATTTGTCCCTCAACACCTGTAATCCCGTTCATCCGTAAGACATTGTTTCTCTTCACAAGAAACAATTATTCATTAAATTATTAAACAATTAAACGATCCAGTTTTGCTTATAATGTCACCATTGATGAAATTATTGTTCATGAAACAGGAGTAATTATAAAATGTAAAAACCAAATCATTGATTAAATTATCTGCACATTTCTTTTAATTAGACAAACAATTGTGCAGTATGATTGTTACGGAATTGTTATTTCAGTGGGCCTTGGAATTCCGCACCGTAGAACGAAGCACATGCAGTAAACTGGTTTCAGTCCGTTAACACGACACTCATTACAATTCGATACTTTATTCAGAATTTGGATATAATTAATTAGCAAAAGTCAATCCCGTCGTTCAACCTTGGGAACTCGATCTACGTGAACCTTGTTGAGACAGTCCTGGGTGGGTGATAACAGAAACAGGATACTGACACTTTAAGTCTATAACATTGTTTGCCTCGACGACCTTGCAAAAAATACCATGTTCAGTCAAGGTTTGACATCAATTATAGAAATATCCACGAGTTTCCGCAGATTCCAAAATCGAATGTATTAATCTGAACGCCAATTTCTGCAAAACAATAGATTTCTTGTGAACTTCGTGAAATTTAATTAATTCGTTTGTACTTAACAAAATATTTTTGTCCTTCATTGCCACTTATTTCCGGCATTTGCCATAATTTTACGCCTCGAATCTCATTCATCTATTGCGGAAAAATGTAATTTTGGATTTATATTGATAAAACAAAATTAAATTTGCCATTTTGAAACCTTACGTAGAATGATTTTCAGTAGATAAGTTCAATTAAGTTCATAGGTTTTTATTATTATTGTTTTTTTTTTTTTAATTTAAATTAAAAAGTAATATAAATGGAGTTTACAATTTTTAGATTAGGAAATCAAATAATAGGAACCTCTTTACGTCGACGAATTCATTTTCTAACCTGATAAACGTTTTTTTTTAAACCGCTTCAAATACGATATTACTCCTATATTTGTCGTTTTTTTTTTTTGTATCCATGCATTTTAATTGCGTTGGATTTTTCTGCGATTTCGACGTTACACGTGCAATATTTTATGTGGTCCATGAAATAAAAGAAAATTTGTCTCCATTCTTCGTTCGTTATTGTTTTAAAAATTCCATCAATCCGTTGATATCAAATTTTCAAATTAATTAGATGAGCTATTTCATTGATAGTTGGTTGAATTTCAATAAAATTTTTCGAAAAATTCAAAAAAGTTTGTGAAAACTATAAATTTAAATTAAAAATTGATCGTTCTAAATTTAATTTAGTATAGACAGAATATTGATAGAATTTTTATGCAATACATTGTTATTAATTAATAAACACTAATTATAAAGTACATCGTATATATTTTAATATTTAGGAATTTTTTTAACTTTAGAAACTGCAGGCAACATTGAATTTCATTTATATGCAGACAATCATGTCATATTTGTTTTCCTTCGTAGAAGGTATTATCAAAAACATTCAAATGTTGAAACCAATATATTTCATTAATTCTCTTTTTTTTTTATAAGTGGCACTGTTTAAAAGTTGGCAGCACATTTTTTTTCAGTTGCAACTAAAACATTTTGTTGCAAAAAAATTAGACAGCTGTATTTCATAAACAAAACTATTAGACTCTATACGATATTCTTGGTCTCCTATTGTAAATCATTTTTTAAACTTTGATAAGGCCTATTGAGTCAGAATTTTCTTACCAAATACTTCCACAAACTGTAATGTTTTTTATAAGTAGCATATTATTTTGTTGAAAATCAGTCAGATACATCTAACTCGTTAATTTAAAAAAAAACCGACAACAATCAGATTCAGTATACTTTTTATAGAGACTTTTTTAAGATCATCTTTTTCTAGACCAATAATAAAATAATAATATTATTTATCCCTCCAATAAAAACTAATCGGATATAAGTTTAAAAAAATACAATATCACGAATAGACATTTTCTGTTCGATTGTTGATCCATTAATTATGTCTTGAATCGTGGATATTTGGTAAAAAAAAAACGTATGGTCATGTTGTGTTGTTCCAGTAACCAAATTCAATACTTCGATCCAACATGTGACATCTATCGAAGTCATAAATAATGAACATATAATTTTCAAAGAACCTAAATGTTTCTCTTTGATAAATTTTAATAAAAACGTTATTATCATTATCTTCAAAGAAAAGGAATGTTTTCTTTCACTGATAAACAAAATCGTTAACGGTTTTCTTCATTGCTATTTTTTGTTAAACTTTTGTTAAAGAATCATCGTAGTAATTCCGTATTTAGTTACTACAGTTCCATCCATTTCATTTTTCCCGTGTATAACGAATCAGAAGAATTGTGTGCGAAGAATTGTAATCGAATGATATTATTTAAATTAGTGTCTTTATGCGATGAATATTCGCATCACAAGGTCAAATAAATCGTTGCAGGCCACTGGGCTATCATCGTTCATTATAATATAAAAACACGTGCATTAACTGTCACATGTGATGGTAGCTACGTTTATATTACCTATGTCGGCTTAAAGTGTATAGATTGCTTCCGGCGTTAATCTATTGAAAAGCTGCTCGAATCAAAACAGTTTTATTATTTCGCTGCAGGTATAATTTATTTTTCAATATTTAAGTTTAATATTAATAATAATATTGGTAATCAAAATTTAGATAAATTATTAAGTATAGTTCAGTAGTTTACTTCTTTTCTTATGACATTTTCATTGTTGAGAGACGTCGATTGACCAAAGTTATAGCCAATTCCAAAAAACGACGTATTTTAATGTGTTGCTCTACTCTCGAGTAAAATATAGTCATTGTATTTCAGAACTGATCTAGAGTAATCTGCATGTATATTTAGTCCACAGATCGCTTGTTAATTACATTTATAATTGTCACCCGATAAGAGTTTTCCTGACCAATGACCCAGTTACAGTCAGATGCACTGGACCAGCATTAAACGTGTTATCAATTCAATCGTGTGTCATGGCACAATTGCAATTTGTCAGATAGAGATAATCCGATTCCCTGGAGCGAGACTAAAAGTGTGTGGAATTATTTGTAGAAATTCACTGCCATCAATAATTAAAAGTCATTAGACCCGGCACTAGGATCGATACGACCTGATCGACATTATTGCAGCAAGGTCGTGCTGAATCTATACCTATACTAATTAGTACTGTTAACAATTACCAAGGATTTCGCGATTAAAAATAATTTTACGCGATATTGCGTCGCGTAGTTATTATAATGTTGCATATTTGTGGCTTGCAGTCATTGTTTAGGCTATGGTAATGAGGAGATAATCAGACCTAGTCTGCGGAAATGTCAATGTGTCGTATCCCTGGCGTATGATACGTTCGTGATCCGATTACAGAGATTTATGGCTTCAGATTGTCTCATTGCGAAACTGCATTTACGGGCCACTAATGTAGCTATTGCGATTTCAAGCATTTTGCGCATTGCTTATAATTTATTTTAAATTCTAACCGTATATCATCGACAAAAATTCATTTACTTTATTTCAGTGTAGTTTAGCTAAAGCAAACTGAAAAAATGTTTTTTTGTATATTTTTAATTGATTCTTGAATTGTCAGAGCTGCCTAAACGAAGGGGTACTTGGTCAAAACTGAACCAATGTTGCACGTGTTAATTTTTACAAATACCTCGTCATGTATCCTCTATTCATAACAGATTAGGTCCTTATCAATAATCCAGCAGTTTGGTGACAAGTAATGTTTACCATAGAAATGATTGCCTGTGTAGAAATGGATTGTTTTTTCTTGTGTTCATTAAAGTCCTGATGTGGCAATTTCTTCAAACCATGCAGAAAATGGCCATGGGTAGGAATGATCGTGATAATTCTAAATAATGCTCTGCAAGGAGAACACGAGACGTTTTCTACCATTAACAGAGTTAAGTAGTAATTTGATAAGTAAAGACGTTAAAATCATATGATCTCTATTATTTACACAATATAATCTTATATGAGCAGACATTTTAGACATATTTATATTATGTAAAATCCAAATCATAGATAAGTAAATTTAAAATACGCAGCCATTTTGTTACTATTTCCTTCAATAAACGTAAAACTAGCTGCTGCTTGATATCCGATATTCGGATCGTATTTGGATTCAATTCTTAGATAGCCTAAACATATTTTTAGTAGGACATTGAATCTGACGAAGTTTACTCTATCATGATGTACTTTGCGGATAATGAATTTGGTAATTGCTTTAAAATGATTAATTTACATTGTCACTAAGTTCAACTGTCTTTTTAAGTTGTACCCATACGAAATGCCACTTGCGTATAATCAACCCAACTAATTTCTATGTTCGAAAAATATTTTTATGCTACGAATGATTGATAGCACCTCCAGTAGTTTGCTATAAAACGATCTCCTATCGCAAAGATGATGTCAATAATTGATGTAGTACCAATCGATCAATCCACCAATTCAAATTCGACCATGAAATAATTCTTTGACTGATTATCCATCACAGATTCCTACAGTATAAATAAATGCAAATAAAAATTTGTTACTAATCACATTTGTTCTTATACAAATCGTTCGATAAATATCGTCACAGAAATTAAGTTTATTATAAAGATATATCAAAATGGACGTCCTGCGTTCAAATCGACATCATCAATATCAACACACGACTTGGTAAAGGAATCCTCGGTTCAAACTATATATAGAAAGTTTTGGCCGCTTATGTACTTAAGACGTCATAAGTGGACATCAGAAACGTGGTCGGGTCTATTTTAAAATAGGCTCAAAGTAGGAACGGTCAGTATCAGTCACGCGCGCTTACGAACGCAGACGGCGTCTATACGGGACGAATTTGGCGCGTATGATCAGCGCCAATTCAACTGGCGCCAAAACAGAGAATCGCACCTTATACTTAAAAATAGGTGACGCCGTGCTGATTTGTGATGCACTCGGGCAAAGTGTGAATCGCAGATACCGGTTTACATTCCCTGGCGCATGTCGCCCACACTTACACTCAGAATCAATAATACTACGCATGTGATGTCTCGAATTAAAAAAAAAGTCTTTGAGGCGTAATATCCTGACTTTGAATAGGTTGCGCAAGATTCGTCGCAAATATGCGGGATCAGAAGAATCAATAATACCTTTTTTAACCTTGAAAGGTGCAGTTGATGAAATCACTTCAATCATTGTCGTCGACCATTCGGGTAATTGGAATATGATAACCGCGTATATACGAAGCAAATTTTGCATGATCATGATTGCTTCAAATCAACCAAGAAATAACCCACTTCTGGCTTCTCTATATGTGTGTATCATTATATTTAATTCGACTGGTGACATTTCAAAGAACTGAATTTGATCATGGCAAGTTCCTAGACTCTTGGAAATTCAACAAAAATGTATAGCAATGATTTTCAATTTTGATTTATCATTCTTATTCGCTAACTGCAATTTATTATATATACTCATGTAGCACATCCCAAGTTTCTATTGTCCTAAATACATACCAGTAAATCTACGAATGTGTGTCTTAGCTCCTCTTTAAACTCCAACTTCAGACTCATATATCTCCCTTAATTTACAGGGTGGGTATGAATGAACAAATGCTTGGGGAATAAATGGAAATTTTAAATTCGCGGAAATGAAGAGACCAGAAAAAAATAAATGAAAATATACTCTTCGGGAATAAAATCTTACAGTCGGTTTAGAGTGCGCAGTACAATTGAAATAGTCAAAGTATACGTGCCTTTTCTTCAATACCTGCAGGATCACGAGTTTTACAAAGTAATGATAAAATTATTTATAACGCTGCGCTGCACCTATTAAACATTGTATTTGATTTACTTGTGATCGGGATTTGGCAATACGTGCTTCATCGCTAATGCTTCGTCTTCCGGATGACATAGCACTTTTCAATACGATGTGTAAACACTGATGTACATGGTATCGCTCTTCACGGTTTAAATTATAATTTCTTTTCATAACGATTTTATAATTGTTCATAGTGAATAAATGTGGTTAAATGTCATCGGTATATTTGTTTGTTACCAGATCTATAGAAGTATAGATCATTTGGGCATATAATAACACCATAAAAAATGTCCATGCATTGTTATGGATTTATTAATTCCCAGTAAACATCGTATAAGAATACAAATTCTATCATGAACTGACAGAATTAGGTTCTTATTGTTAAATCTAACCAAGTACTTATTAAATGTAATTAGAAACAAAAAATGAAATTATCCTACTTGAAACAGGCAGTCACCTATCAAGATTTCACTGACAAAATCAACACTTGGTTTTTATGGTATTAAGAGTTGGAATCATGTCGACACCCCTGTTTTAACTGGACTGAGTTTCAATATATTTGTCTAATAAAGGCTTAATTGCTAGTAAGAGTTTTGATGAAATAAGAATCAAACACTAAATCATGGTTTAAACATCAGGCTTGGTGACAAAAACTCAATCAAATGTGTTGTGTTTGATGAGACTTATTAAGAACTCATCAGGTCTTAAACTTGATGTACTACATTGCGCATGGAGCTTGGTCAAAGTTCTTATTCATGAACAGAAAAGTTAGGTTGTTCTGAGGCATTAAACATTATAGGATTGAAATTTTCTCTTGAATGTAGACATCGGAAAAACAGAAACCATCTCCTACATTCAACAAAATAAGAATCAATCGCTAAGCTGAATTTGGGATTTACAGTAAGACATGTCCAAATCTATATTGTCCTGATCAATACATCTTTCAAAATCTAATAATTTCTCTGTTCAAATATAAATTCTATACTCTATCCTTCTCCCCACTCTCTTGTGTGGCTGAAGTTGAAATGCTGGACGTGAACAGCTATTCCTAATAGAAGTACGCGCATGCGCAAACTGATCAAAGAAGTAACGAATGACCTTTTATTACTGGTAAAGAGATTGTACAGATTTAGACAGAGTCGCCATGTTGTAAAAGCACCTGTATAGATTTGTACAAGAATTGTACGAGAACTTGTACAGATTTATTACTACACTGTCACTATTTGTCATGGATACGTGAATGTGTCTACGAGCATCTGAGAATGCTGATAAATGGAGATTTACTTTTACTTTTTGTAAACGTCACTGTTCGTGGTTCTGTAATTTCGAAAATCACATTTGCATTCGGTTTATGTATCTACTCATTGTTCCTAAAATCTGATTGATGAGACGGACATTTCTTCTGATTATGTCTCTTCGTTAGTGTAATAACATCCCCACCGACTTATAACTAATGACAAAAAGTAACGAAGAAAGTTCACAATAAAGATAATATTTACACACGAGAATAAAACATTGTTAAACCAACCATACTTCAGTTGTCAAAATCATTTCTACGGTTGACATATGGTCAAAGGATGGTCAGTTCAACAATACGTTTCTCTCCGTGCAACAAAAATAACATAAACATGAGTTCTTGAGACTGCATCATATCCTAGAAGATACAACTACTCGTCGCTTGGTAACGACAGCTACATCGATATTATTACCGGATCAACAGTGGCTTTCGTGAAGAGGTCTATTGACTGAATTTAGCATGACAAATTGATACGATTACCGACTAGAAAAGTTGAAAAAATCTACCCTTTTATCTTAGAAAACAACTCATCTAATCCCTATAAGAAGAATGTCATTACACTGACAAAATTATCATGGCTGCGAAGATAGTCTTTTATAATAGTTATATATAGTCGGGGTATTGTCTCAGTATTACTGTACTTACAGTATTATTGAAACATGAACTTAAGGATTCTTCATGTAGGTACTACCGACAGTACTGTCGCTGCTAAAGCGATAATATACCCTGTCGTAAGTGTAAGGTTTGTTTTGGTTAGCTCCTCATGTTTGGATTCCGAATTCTCGACTCTTTTATAAATGATCACCTTGAGACTACAGTTCCTTACGATTTGTTTTGAAAAAACATCGAACCGTTTTTAGAAAATAATTTTTCATATTTGATGTCGATCCATCATTAAGAAAGCTCAGACTTCAAAACACTAGGCTGCAGAAATTCTTTAAACTCAAAATGTAAAATTGCTTTAACCATATATTATTATAATTATAGATTTCATACTCCCCTATTTCTTTATTCTATCGGTCGTAGGTGGTATTTGCAAATTTATTACTGTATTATCTACGTGGGCCTTCTTTATGACTAATGCAATCATTTCCACTCCGTCATTTATATGTATATCAATGGAGGATCTGAAAACCCTACTACACACACCTGATGGGTGGAAAATGGAGGAAAAACCCTCCGACAAGATAGAAATCAGATTATAATGTTTTATTTACATACGAATATACAACATATATATATATATATATATATATATATATATAAAAGAATTTCGTGATGGTTAACTTTGAAATTTAACTTTCTCGTGGCAATTATTGGATTGCTTTTATATTTTTATTGAAGGACATGGCTTTTGTAAGAGTGTCATGAGTTTAAAAATAACAATGATAAAATTAAAAAAATATTTTTAGATTAAACCTTTGGAATTTTCTCAAAAATAAAAACAGTTCAATTTTTAGTACAAAAACGTCCGACGTGAAGATTAAAGAGATATTTACAAAGATTCATACTATTAAATAAATTAAAATAGACGAAAATGCAGTGCAATAAAAGGTACATTTGTAAATTTCCAGCGTCAAATTTAATTCAACGTGAATGGATCGAAGAGCGATGTCTATTTTCAAATTCATAACACGTCAAAAAATCATGTCGATGGCTTTAAGATTTATGCCCGATTATTTAAAGACCTTAGACAACATGGCCAGTTAACTCAGTTGATAAACAACTCCGTTGGTGGGCGTTTGCACGAGTGCAGTACTTCTTAACATATATATATATATATATATTTCATTTTTGAATTTACGTATTTGACTAATGTTAACCTATCGAAAATAACGCATATATACTTGTTATTGCTGCGTGATCAGATAAAGAGCTATAATAAATTGATTTTCCCAGTCAGTCGATTTATCAAAATCTATTCCAGAAATGTATTTTACTGGAAAAGGTCTTATTTACATTACTAACTTTTTTGAAAAGTAACAAAATGTTCAGTTCGTATATAAATAGGGTCCGCATTAAAAACATTATTACGGAATGATACCAAAATATCCGGTTAGATCCTTCATTAATCAGAGGCGATTTGCGAATTTATTTTGCAAGAACCAGATTTTGATGTTATAATCGCCCGTTTCGTCGGTAAATGATATAAATTTAAAAATTTTGACAATAAAAATTTAACAGCTAAAAATAAAAAATTTTTTTAAATTAAAATTCAAAATATTTTAAACTTCATCACATTGTATCAAAGTTGGCTTGTAATATTTCAGTAATTTTAGACGGAATATATAGAATCGAAGGTCGAAGCAATTAAATCGGATGACTTATCAGTATGATGACACCAAGTGTTGAATAGCGCAATGTGCAGATGAGCTGCATTGTACGGAACGGTTGAAGGCGTATAGAAGGAATTCAATGACAATTAATTTTTATGCGTTAATTTCTTACTAAAACATTTTTCTAGACAATAATGTTTAGTTGTATAGTGATTATTCTTATGCTTTCATGCATTTTTCAATATGTTGCAATCTTTTGCAATTGACAAATTCGTCATATTCATTGGTCATCATTTCATGATTGAAGAATGAAATTCCTAAATTCCTAAATTGCAGAAAAATTGAAGCAAATGAAAAATAACAACAATAAAAAAAAATAGATTAAATGAAACAATTAATCTTATATCCCATGGGATTACCAATGATGCAGAAAGCTTTTTCATTTTGATTTATTTTCGAAGACATCAATAAGTGACGTAAAGTCTAAATATATCAATTTGCAAAATTACTCCATTATTACTTCACTCTTCATCAATGGCCAAACTTTGCCACAATAACATCTCGCAAAATAGAATTGCACGTGAATCAATATTTTATCTTTTTTTACTACATTGGTATTCAATAGTGATTCTTGGAGGTATTGCATAATCATCCAATATATTATTAATGTTAGTGTAATATTTCGTTATGTGTAATAGAAATTACTTTGCGGTTGCATTATTTACATTTCATTATAAGTTAGAATGTCAATAAGAAATCTCCAGATTCAGTGTAATAGTTAACTAATTATGTAAAAAGTTCATTCAAGAAAAAATTATATATATATAAATTCCTCCGCAGTATATCAATAGATGATTTGAATATCATCAAACATTTTTTAGGGTTTAGGAATTAGGACCGGAACAAAATTATTTGTTTCCTTTAAAGATTCGTGTAACACCTTCAGTCGCTAATCATGTGAAAATGTCAGGTTCTCAGATGATGCGCAAATTTAAATTCATATAAATCTTTCAAGAGAATTTTGTACAGTTTTAGTTGAAAAGTCATATAGCCATGATTTGGTCGTAAGAATATTACATTCAGATTTAGAGTGACAAAGGTTCAAAGGTATATATATGCAAAACATTTCTGTTCCTGCATCATCGACGTTTTGAGAAAGTATTAATTTAGACATTGATTGCATTGAGTCATTCTGGTATGTATTGTAAGGTTGCATTACAAAAATGTATCTTAAAATAGCAATACTATGTAGTGACTAAAATAGAGTGAAATGTTTATGGCCAGGGTAATTTTGAAAGAAAAACAGAAAATTTGTTCATTAATTGAACAATAAGAATTGTTCAGTTTTACTAAAGAGTACAAATATACATTTTTTTCAATCCAACACGAAATTCAAAGATTTCAACGCATTTCCAAGTGCAATTGGGCCAGTGTCAGGGTTATTTGCACCATCCACTCTTTTTTATTCGTCTATAAATCGGCGCTGCGGAGTTGTGCACATCTGTTCGCGAGTACATACGTTATTTTCACAGTTTACTTTCAGCTGCATTACTTAACGAAGCAATACAAATAAATCGCTGAAAATTACGACGCATAAAGATCAGGGAAGGTAAGTTACGTATAGGAACGCGAGCAATGTGATGCATTTGCGTGTCTGTTTCGTACCGACTGTCCATTTAGAGATTCCGAATCTTAATAAAAATATCGCCAGCTGCATTCTCGCAATATTGCGCAGTTTTCCAAGACAACGTGGTAGCTTCTCGGCTATAAATGTATTTCTGTTGGATAAATGCCTGTTGTGCGATATTTCAACTCATAGGCTAACATGGGATGCACTCGCTCGAGTTAATTGCACGGTCAGTGTATTAATTGATTAATGCGTCACACAAAGCTTGGAAACGTTTCAATTAGGATTACTCCAATAATTTCTAATTTAAAGGCAAGATTATATTGCGATGATGATTTAGGCGTAATTGACACGTCAGGAAAATACATATATTTTTTCACATTTTTTTGGACGGTATTCTTTCAGAAATTATAACAGTAATATTTCTACATATAAACGTTGTTGTTATATGTTCCATCCCTATACATATAGGGTGTTCTTTGTCAATTAGAGGCCCCTGAACTCAAAAATTCTACTTGACGTTATACGAGTTCTAATGCAGCTTAAAATTTAGCTGTTATATCGACTTTCAAAACCTAAAGAGGTACATTTAAAATTTAAAATGGCGGATTGTTTTTATAATTTATCCTATTCGTTTTTGAACTTGTAGCCCGCAGGGTTTTAGCGGCACAGAATACGAATCGAATATTATAGATTTTAAAAAACCCAAATAGCGGATACAGTGTGTAGCTTCCATCTTTTCAATGTCAATGATCAAGCCATTACAAAGCCGTCTTTAAAAACACAAAATAGTATTTTATGCACCAAGGGCGTGAAACGGTCATTTTACGCCCGTGTTGCATACAATATTTTTCGATTCAGGAAGAGTAAAATGACCACACCTTCATGTGTAATTTTAATAACGTATGTTTTGTGCAATTTAATCGCATAACTGAGAAAAAAGAAACAAATATTACGTTTGATTCGTCAAATTTTGGGTTTTTTAATTTTCATACTATTTTTATTTCACGCCCTCAGGGCGTAAAATTGGCATTTTACGTAAAATGCTAATTTTACGCCCCAAAAAGGAGGCGTATATTGGAAATTTTACGTCCCCTCAGGATCGAAAAGTTTCTTTTACAAATCGGTTGTTAAAAATTGTTTTTATATCAACGAGAGTTACTGGTAGAAATGGAAGTTGCCATGCCACTCCCACGCTAGCAGCTAGACAGCGCCATGTTAGAATCGTCACGTTTATCAACCAGGATGAGATCATACCGTTGAAAAAAGAATATTTAATCTTCATTTATATATTAGTATTCACTAATAAGTTTTTGTTATTATTTATAACGTTTAGTTTGAATTTGGTTTATACCTGCATGTACATTTTTTCTCGGTTTCATTCATTCTTCGAATATGGGTAATATATCATGTAGCCAAGTGACACTTAACTGACAGATGTCACATTTGCTAGTGAATGACGAAGGATACGATGTTGACAATAAAAGGAATAACCACAATAACAGGAATGCGATTACTAAATTCTGTCATTTTTTTGTGCACGACTTTATGATATTAATTTTGATTTTATTGCAGAATTTGCAACCATAAGATATTTCCGTATCGAAACGTCAGTCTGCTGTATACTTTGAAGCCGTAAAGCTTCTGATTGGATCAATGCGCTTAATATCTTCGAATCTTGTATATCTCACCGCCTTTGTCGGTTATGACTTATGACGAGACCATAAATGTTCGTAAATGTCATAGCATTATTTATGCTATTTATTTGAAATTGATTTTTATTCTTCCCGACGACGGCACAGAAAATAATTTATTATTTTTCGCGATTTATTACCTCCATTTTGAACGTTTCATTTACAACGTTGTAAAAGGAGCAGTTATGTATTTTTAACTGTGAAAAATTCAAGGTTGTTTTTGCTAATAAAAGACTTGAAAATACGATTTACTCCCATCAATATTCGTCGATGTTAATTACATTATTCTCGAACCAAAACACTCGAGATCGTGACTTCCAATTGAAATTACACGTAATTCAATATAAGTAGCCGCTACAATCAATACTGCGGCTATAATGCATATTCCTATAGATGGTCAATATATTCGTGAGTAATCGCAGAAGTTGTAAGATGAGTAGGTAACTTCGATTGCTTATTTTAGATTGACCTACGCGCGCTTGACATATTAATACCTAAGATGCACATTACACGGTGCAGAAAAACAAATCTTTATTCCAATGACTTTCGCACATAGATGTGAATTAGCATCAGTAGCGTATAGTGGGCAACGCTACATATATTATTATTCCGTTTTTCCATTTCAGAAACGATATTTTTCATTTCGATTCAAGTTGCGCATTCTTCATCATGATAATAAGCAATGCGGTTACTTTATTTTTGGCTAACGATCGACATATGATATATAGTCAATTTATAATATCAAATAACATTTTAAGGTATGCCGTCCTCCAAAGCATCATTCGGTATACCGGTATTCAAATGTATAGAATACTACATAATTTTGGAAATTATTTCAATTTGATCAATCGAACAAGACACTGGACCAAAATTTCATCCGATTTTATTTTTAAGCTATCGCAGCTTCATTGGCTAATCCAAATTAAGCTTTTAGCTGAGCTGCTAGAGATGGATCATTTACGATGTCCAATAGAAATAAGATATACTTTATATTAATGGAATTTTTAAATATTCTACAATCCATTTTTTACACATATAGTTTCCTGCCTTTTATTTCAAATTTTAGATGTTTTACCCCAGTATTGAAAATCGAAATCACAATAAAAAGACCTAAAATATTATTCTTCTAGATTACATCATGATTAGAAATATTCACTTAGAATATTATAATCATAAAACAAATAATTGTAAGTGGAAGGTAGTCACTCACATATTAAGTATTCATTCAAGTACCGACGTTCACAGTAGAGGTAACGCTTATTGAGTCTTTCCATCTGTATGCAATATATGTACTAACAGAAAGTAAACAAAAAATTTATATTAGAAACCATAAAGTAATTAATTAATTTATTCCTTCATCAATAAGATATTGTCAATATGTTGATTTACATTAAACGCATTTTTTAAATTCTTGATAAAAAAAATTCTCAACTACTTTTCTATGTGTACGTATTGCTTTGATATTATATAAAGTCAAAACCTTGTCCTGTCTCCATTCTGTGTACATATATACATTACATGTTTTAAAATTAAATATATATTTTTATTAATGCTTCTATATAAAAAGAGCATAAAAAGAGCATTGAAAGTATAAACCGGAAAGTTACATATAGGTATACAGTAAGGTATATACAGAAAGCTACACGTATACAGAATTGAAGACAGTATAGGACATGGTTCTGAATATATGTCAAAATTATATCGGTGGAAAGCAATAAAAAGAAAAGAAAAGACGAAAGCATTAAACAAAAATATATATTTAATTTAAAAAAATGTATAATACCGAAAATTATAATATATTTATACGTAAAATTTTAAATTATGTAATATTTTTTTTTTATTTTCCAGCTACATAACCTATTATTATCGAAAGAGAAAAACAAAGATTATATAAAATGTAATAGAAATAGTACTAATTAATTCAGAATTAATTAGAATTAATTTCGAATCTAGATAATGAAAATAAAATGATAAAAATCTCTAAAATTCCAATAGTGGGGTTGTATCAAGATTTACCGAGGTATACGTACAGTTGCTAAAGTAAATAAGAATGTTTTTGATGAGAATCTCAAACTAGGGAATAAATTAGGAAAATGACGCAAATGATGCATCAGAAAATCTGCAATTACTAGAAAATGGTAATATAGGTAGAATATGACGAAGAATGGTAAAACTGTTCTAAGAAATTACAAAAAGTTTGAAAATGTTGAATGAGTTAAAAAACATTTTTCAAAATTAATTTTCAAAATTATTTCGTGACTAAATGATTTTGGTACCAAACTATTTTATATCAATATAACTTTTCGTATATATATAGTTTTCGTTGGCTATATTGAATTTGCTATATTGAACTCGAAAAAGAAAAATCTTATTAATGCTTAATATTATTTCTTTTATTTAGTATAGTGGGGAATTTTTCATCGATATGTACATATAATATTTGAGTATTAAAAATTGTTTTCAAAGAATTCATTTCAGATTACTGCGTATCGCAATTAAAGCAAATATTTAACTTTATTTTAGATAAAAATATCAGAGAAACTAGTTAAGACTTGAAAGCAAAAAAATACATTTTTAAATTAAAACATTGCAAAATAAATATGAAGAATTTTTAAAGAGAATGGAAAGAAAATTTGAATGATTTTTATTTAAATAATTAATGTTTTATGACCACAATCCATTCTATTGCTGCTTTTCCGTCAAGAATAATAAAACACTATTCTAAAAATAATGTCAATTATCACTGTTTATAAGTATATGATCTACCGTAGTTTCTAACCGGTTTTGGTCTAATCTGGTTATATCAAGTTTCATGCACCAAAGTTTTGAACGAATCTTTTTATGTGTTTATGACCAACTAAAATCAAGTAAATATTAAACAAAAGTATCAGACTAAAAAAAGAGGTTGTGGAACGTGTGAAATTTGCAATGGCAATATTTCTGTAAGCACTGGAATAAATACATATATACTTAAGATATTATAATATAATAATCATTTTCCTGTAAGTCAATTTAATGGACTCTCTTGAATTAGTAAAAAATAAAACTTTTAAATAATTAAAAAATAATTAAAGAGACTACTTTTTAAGGAAATAGCATATTGGCGAGTTTAAGAATACTATATATACATATATATAAATAAAATTAAAACCAATAATGTACTTTAATAGTTCAAAAACAGAATTATGGTTTGATATAATTTTTGTTACAAATAGCTATAAATAACCCAGCAAACAATCACAGAAGTTATGTCACAATTATGTAACAATTACATTAAAATGTCGCCTCAAAATTGGCACAGTTACATAACAGTGATTGTGACG
>JAPYZR010000665.1:0-28567 GCA_030522945.1 Trichopria nigra | reverse complement strand
AGCTGCTCCTTGGTATGTTTCCAATGATATTATTAAAAAAGACTTAAAAATTTCATCAGTAAAAGAAGAAATCGCAAGACTAACAACAAATTACAAAGATCGCCTAAACAAGCATCCAAACCAGTTGGCAGTAAATCTCCTTCAAAAGTCAAATGAAGAACCTAGACTAAGAAGATATAGAACTTTATAAAATCAAAATTATCTTTGTATTATTTATCTTGTAATGTACCCTCTAACCTACAGACATTGAGTCTATAGTATATGTATATATTCTTTTTTCTTTTATAAATAAAACGCAACCCTAATGGGGGAAATTGCGTACTAGGTTCATGTTAAGTTTTTTCAATTGTGTCATCAAATTTACTAAATGTTATAAAAAACAGATTGTATATAAACTAAGTTCGGAAATATATTGTCGTAATAAAAATAAGATATACATTCTGACTATCTTTCTATATAAATCTGGAGTTGACATGTACTATAACTTATTGTAACAAAGGAACAGTCATTTTTATGGATGTTACATATATATATATATGCTTTAGCGTTCTCGCATTTTTTGTATCGTTATACGCGCATTTCCTCGTGTGCACAATTTTTGTTTTCCACGTATATAATTTCGCGATATACCGCGCACGCTACGTGTACGTATTTTTGCGAATTAATCATCAGCGTATAATAGAACGCGATCGGAAGTTTTAAAAGTTGTGCTCTAAATTAAACGCAGCGCACATTCGCGGGGTAAATTTATAAAAGAAATGATTTATTCGCCGGCGCACGCAAACAAGCAACGTATATACGCATACAGAATAGAATTGAGGAGTCGCGTTTAAAAAAACAAATTTTCCGCGATGAAAAACAGTAGCGTACAGTAGCTTGTTAATTACATTAAGTCGGTATACTTTCCTTCGTGGCGCACTTCCTCGTCTGCGCTTGCTAATTGCATCCAGCACGATGTATTTTTTTCCTCTTATTTATGACTTATTTTCTTTCATTTCTCTCAGGTTGGCGACGCAGCCGACCACTTCCGTATCAGCTCAGTTTCTGATTCGCCGCCCATCTCCACTTATATAAATATAAAGGACGTCAGTGTACTTCTCATTATACATATTTAACAGGTCTTCTGTACTTAATCTCCTTATACTTACTACACCAAGATCCGTAAAGTAACCATTTTCCATATATTTACTAATTCGTCAGCTGCAGTCAATGAATCAAGGACAAAGTCTATAACTTATTGGCTCCGACATTTGTTTCGATAAATTACCATCAGTACAAGAAGACAATTGGCAGCAGGCAATATGAAGGATATCGGAAAGAGGAGGAGATATTCGCGTACAGTGTACGACCCGATCATTTCGCTGTACATATATGTATACCCGCCTCGGGCATCTTCTTCCGCATTTCACATTATCGGAAAAATTCTCCCCCGTGCGAAACGATCTGCCGGTAATACCTCCTCGACATATGTGTATACAGAGTCTAGAAATGGAAAAAGTTTGTTAGCTATAGGTGTATAGTTAGATAGGTATATATATATGTGGCTATAAGTACACGATGAAAATCACGCGTGTGTCTGTGAGCCAGAGACCTCGTCCGCAAAATATAATACTGTAATAAGTACGAGCCCTAATACAAGGTTTTGTTAAAACGATGCTCGGTTAATACACACTACGGCACATATAGGAGGAAACTATACGCGGAGAAACTCAGGTTCCACCTAAAGCTCACTTGCGATTAGTGGATTACACACTAGTTTCTTTGTATTTTCAAATTATATATATGGAAGTGTACATTTACGCGCGCACACTCGAGCACATGCTGGTATATGTTTATATGCATAAACTTTACATATATGTTATTTTGAAGAGTCCGCCGCAACCAACCCTGGTAAACAGCGTTTAACTGTACACGAACTGTATTTTGGCCAACCCGTACATTCCGATTTTCACCAGGGAAGGGTTACGAAGAGATCTTCGAAATATGGTAAATCGCATCTTTCATTGTAAGGACTGAATCGAAAAGAAACTGAAGATTTTTGACATTAAATTTCTCGCAGTTTAAATGCTGTCTACACTTGTGATCGTCTTTAAACAAACAATGTGAACTGTATACGGTATAGTAAGGAAGGTTTTTATTATCGCATACTATAGCTGAATGTTACAAAAAGTAGTGTCTGTAAAACACTTGCCAAAATGTTGTCGACAAAAGTGACCTAATGACGGACAACAACCCTGGTAGAAATCAGAATGTACGCGAAGTGTAACAAATTAACGGTGTCATTAAAATTTAACTAAAATGTAACCAAAATGTATTAAAAAAGTGAAGAGTATATAGTTAGTGAAAAATGTAATTAGGAATATTAAAAGAAGTCCGTGTAAGCACAAATTTTGTGATGCATAAATAAATACAATACAATTCAATATTAAAAAAGTGAATTATCTGTCGGGGAACGTCCAGTAATCGTACTTTGAATCCTTTACCATGGTAAAAATGGAAGTGTACGCGGAAGTGTACACTGGTCCAAATTACAGTCATGATACATCTTAGATACACTTAAATGTCGTTTGGAATGTACGTTGGACACCCGTACATTCAAATTTTCATCAGGGTACGTGTAAAAGAATGTATATGAAGAATGCACGGGCGTCAAAATCACACTTAAAATAATGACGAATTTCAGTAAAATTTCCTTTTTTTTTCCGGTGCATCTTCCCACTGTTGATATGTCAAACTTCAAGATTCCATTTATTTTTGCAAGCTATGTACACCTTTAAATGAGAATGGTAGGTTGGAACCATCCTTCATGACCACTATACCATTGTATAGTCCTAATCTTTGTGGTTTGTTTTCTATAGATTTGCTCAGTATACGCCAGTTTAATCGCAAGACACCTATATACTAAACTCATGGACGAGTGGCTGCGTAAGGGTGGTACCTGCGGTGATATAGAATTTTGAAGTCATGCAAGGCGTGTGTCTGAACTCTTTCACGAATTACGACCTATTACGTAAATTAAGTGCGGGGGAAGGGCATTTGCTCGTTTCGTCGTTGGTAAGAATGGCATCAAGGGAAAAAGACCATCACCTCACCTTGTTCGCTCCACGCATACACGCGGAGCGAACGTAAAAGCGCTGGGTGTTGGAGCGATAACTGCATTATAGCAATTCAATAATAAATTGTAGAACGCTCGTTCTCGCTCGACGCATTATGCGCCGCCAGTAATCACAGTAATAAGCAGTTTTAAAAGTAACGTAAGTGCGTTGTAGGTAGTAACAAGTAAGCCGTAATCGGTCTGCGATGTGGGATGCGCTTTTGCTACGTTGCACGTGACGTTGTATATACACGGCGAGTTGATACAAACGCTTCAAACACGACGAGCGAAAGAGAAAGAACCCTTACGGGCGTCGTTTTTTCACGCGAAATCCCAAGATTCATCCCCGTTCTTAGCCCATAGCGATGATTCCTCGCCTTCATCCTGACGTTCGTCGTTTCGTTTCTTTCTTTAAGTTCGCTTTAGTCCAGTACATAGGCGGACTCTTATTTTGCTTCTATCTTTTTCCGTTCTTCTCGTATAAGAAAACACCTTCCGTCATTCGGTATTGAACGGCCTTGCTTCGTGAGGTGTTTTCGGCATTTTTACATATATAGTTAAGAAATTAACAATTTCCAATACACTTATTGTTCTGGCGATATCGTTCGGATGTCCCGAATATCGTCACAAAAATGTCAAGGATTCGATTATCTTTGACATTAACTGGGTATTGAACTTATACTTACACTTTAATCCAAGTATACCTTATGGTAGGTATATTTTCTTTAAATAATAGATGGATTTTTATTACAATCATGTAATTTATCATTCTTGAGATTATTCACAGTGAACAACTCCATCAGTACCATGGAAATGCTTCGGACGTCAGGTTGTCATTTTCCTACATCTTCGAGTTTGACATTTTCGTAGTACGCTTTCTTGCCTCAGCACCGATTATAGTACATTTTTCAACTTTAACAAATAACCATACCTCGGGAGATGTCGTCACCTTATTACGATATCGTCACTGCAGAAAGTTTTGCCGGCAGATGGTTAGGCGAGCATTTTATTGTATTTTACAAGATCTTCCTTGTGGAACCATTTTACTTTCTTAACTGCATGATGTATTTCAATATTGAAGTCTTATCTCTGGTAGAAACCTGTCCAGTTTTCCTTTACACTGCCCAGTTACCCTATACCTTTAACATGGAAAAAAGCAAACAAAAAAAAACTCTACAGTGTATGTAGAATGTGTAATTATGATTTATGTCTGTATTGTTCTATACAGTGCTCGATATTACTCACCTCATTTTGTTTACTTGAATATGAATCTCGTAATTTGGTAAATTTCTCAGCATCCCCGATATCGTTGAACATCACATATTTAGCTCGCATTAGTTAATCACGTTTAATGATTGCAATTCGGAGACTTCTTGGGAAAGTAAAAACCTGGAAGATGGAGCTCGTTATGTATTGTAGTGAAGTGATCTTGAAATACGAGTGCACCAAGCTCTGTTGAAGGAATTAATAAGCCAACGCAGGTATGCATGTAGTAGCCTTTCGGTACCGCGATACAAGATATCGCGGCTCTCCTCATCCATCACATGTGCAGAAGCCGCCATTATAGGCAATGCACATTAACAACCACGCGTATGACCTTCAATCGACTTTCACAATATTTTATTACCATTATGACGGAATGCCCAAACGATACATTATGCGAACATTTTTAAAGAATAACAATTCGCTAAGTTCGTTTATCAATTTGTCATGAAATGTTATGAAAGATCGCCTGACATTTCTGAATTATAAAAAAAATAATATAATTTTTTTTTTTTTTTTTAATTAATCTGTATTAGGCGTGTTATTTTTAAATCGATTATTAACTGATTAGGATCGATTCAGTCTTAAATATTTTTAAATTACGATAATATCGCGGATGAGCTCTAAAATAAGCCGGCCTAATTTATTCTTGGTTTTGACAGATACCTCAATCTTGATGCAGATTTTGGGAAATATTATATTTACACGTTGTATGCACATACTTATCAACATAAGTACGATATTATTTTTTAACTATAAACCTTAGCCTAAGTTTTGATGTTCTAATCTAAAATATAGAAATTTCTAAATAAGAAATGTCGAATTGATGATTGTCATTAGTCCAAATAAATATCTCATTCTTAGTTTGTTGACATCAGTTATTGGTTCATACATCGTTTATCACTTTCTAAGTGAGATCAATCCAGACTAATATCCGTTTATATTGAGTATTTGGTACAGATGCAGTAGACGATTCTTGAAGACTTGAGAATTCGCACATAAAATTCTTGTAATATCCTTATACTATATGCTGTATATTGAATAGGGTTGTAAGTATTTACTTCTCCGTGTTATTTTCCAAAAAAATATCAGTACAAATTCCGTGCTTGATGAAATTCAAATTCAAACGATGCGACGAGCTTTATTATGTTCTGCGGAGAAAGAGCATAATAGATATTTATTCGAGGAGACAGCAGAATAAAGCAACGAGTGAAAGAGAGGGACAGCGTGAGAGACAGAGAGAACAAATGGCAACTTGCATGACGGTGCAAATAAATAAAAGGGTAAACATGCGGCCATGTCTCTGCGGTATGTATATATATAGTCCGTATTTTATATTTTATCCAGGTTGAAATGATTGATTGCACTCCGCTACCGGGACTCCGCTGATACGGATCTCGCGAAATGCCGTTGCCAACTGCATACTTGTCATTTCACGCATTGTTTATTATTGTCCGATGGCTTTATCGCGATCGGCGTGCAAAGCGAAAAAGTCGATCGTATACGTACCGTCGATCGCGGGATCAACGGATCACGGTATACGCCATGATGACTGTGTGTCCAAGGGAATATCAGTTTACTTTATGATACAAATTATATAATTATATATCGCGATGAGGAACAAATATTTATCGTATGATTTGATACGATTCGCCGAAAATGATACATATATATACATGTGTGTGTGTGTGTGTGTGTGTGTCTATATATACATATGTCGATAAATAAGGAAGTGCAAGACCGTTTAAATCTATTTCATGCATTATTTTTTTACAATTTAGAATTGGTCTTGTGCATTATCTTAAAAGCTGAGCTTGGATTCGGTGATTATTACACAAACGTTGAGACTTTTATGTCACGGTAGAATTAAAAAAAAATCCATTTTTCTATTGGATTGATATATAGTTTATAATAACGTCCAAAAACTCGAATAAAGAAATTTCCGATATATCAGAACGTATGAAATTACGTATATATCTCGCACTTCTGATTTTTCCAAACATGCCGATGATAACGTAGAAAGCCAACTCTATGAGATTTTATATATTCACTGGAAAACACTACTTTAAACTCGTTTTTCTCGAAATTATATGTTTTACAAATTGGTTTGCAGCATCTTCTTAATAAGATTACTAAGAGAAGTGTTAGTGCATAAAGATTAAAAGGAACAATTTCAGTTTTTTAAAAACGTGCCTTGTGTGCGACATTTTGAGTGAATGATTTTTTAAAAATGTACATTTTCATGTTATAAAGTTCGTTTCTACTTGAAAAAGAATGTATATAGGTACGTTTTTGTGCCTCTACATTGGTGTAAGGCCTTAGTAACGTGATTATTTGTCGCTTTTATAGAGCAAGGTTTATTGTTATATTTGCTTTTATTTATTTATTTATTTATTCACATTAAACGGGTCTGAGGCCCTTATACAAAAAAGGAATAGAACGTTCATGGAGCTAAAAGTTATACAAAAATAAGATTCGCAACATAAGACAAGCTACTGAAGAAAATTATTATATGTAATTAAATAAACAGAGCGAAAAATTTAGTAAATTTAACTAAATTGAAGTTACTATAAAGAAACATGGCTCAATTAAAATGCATGGAAGTCATATTATCGAAATATTTAGTAGAAATGATAATTTTTTAGATGGAACTAATAAATGATATGTTTATTTTGCAAAATTACAAGCTATAATAACAAAATCGTATCGTTAAATTGTAATTAAATAGTGACAATTGATAGCTGTAATTATCCAACCACAGATTGAATAGAAAGTGATATATCATCGGTCTTCCAAATTCACAATCTACAGTTCCAGTCGCTTGCAGATGCGTTCTGAAGTTCCTGATATTTTTAGCGATAGTTCTAGCGATTTTTATAAAAATGAATTGGAATTAAAAAAATGATCTCCCAAATAAGCCGAAGTTTGCTGATCATTTATGGGGAAACAAAATTTTAGAATTAGTGAAAATTGAGCTATTAATCGAAAGAGTGAAATTTACAAGTGATATTTCATACTTTCTGGACTGTAATTTCACACTTTTAAAAAAGTGTCTTAATTTACATTGATTTATTTTGTTTTCATTGGCAAATATAAGTAGATGTGTTCGTAAATGGGCAAATGGTCCATTAAAACATATATCCTCTCGATTTACCTAGTTGTCGGAGCATCAATTTACTTTCGTCCAATTCCTTGCACGATTGGCTGGAAATTCATATAAAAGAAGATCCAGAAGAGGTCGAAACGTATCGAAATACAAATTATATGTTTTTAAACATAACATGGAACTTCATATTCTAACCGATAAAACGAAGAAAGAGAAGAAAGAGGCTTAGATATTGAAGTCGAAAAGTTTGCTCATATTAATATTTTCCGATGTTTTCATCCCCCTTTGCATACAGAGCGTTGTAGTAATATCTGTCTATCATGATCCATTAGCCATTATACAACATTACTCCTGGGTATTATGTATGACATTATGTATAGGAGAATATAAGAGTGCAAGGGGGAGGGGGTTGGTCGAGAGGGTCAACGTTCTGGCAAATCTATGCGACTCGAAAGTATATCTGGGTTTTGGTACAATCCAGAGTGTATAGAAGGAGGCTACGGGAAAGATAGTAATTACAGAAGCGGGACTCGAAGCTCAGGTCCGTCAGACCTGCGAGGCACGATCTCCAATAAGTATAGTAGTTGTTTCAGACTTGCGTCGATGCCTCTATACTCCCGCTATCTCATTTTATTGGGTACAGGTTAGTTAAAAAATTATTTGCTTGATGGTCAGGACGCTCTGAGAGTTCGGGAAGAGTCTTGAAGTTCTTCGGACGATCTCGCCTCTATCTGGTAAAGAAAGAGTCTATGATGTAATCAACTCACGATCGCGGATATAAGATGTATACAGGATTGACTACACCATATATATAGTTCTTAGAGTGCTTTCTATACGTTAAAGAATAGCGATTGGCTGACTTTGTCATTTGGCAGCGCCCCTACACCATCCAATGCACTTGTCCATTCTGCAATCACGAGTACGCTCAGAAGACAGACGACAATAAATAGGTTTTCCGATCCGACAGATGTTTAAAGGGTTAATAAATACTGTTTTATGTAAATCTATTTATTACAATATAGTTCTTTTGTATTCGTGTCCACGACAAAGGACCGAACGAACCGTGTGGACCTCCTCTTATCTGTTGCTCGTTCCTTCGCACTCGAACGGTGAACGGACGCAATACCGCGCCTGTACCCTTTCATTATATTCCAATACGGTTTTTAGCCTTTTTGTTCTTCCATCTTTTCCTATTTCACATTTATCTCGGGCGTCTTTGTTTTCTGTCATGCGCTCCGAATTACACGGAGCTACCTTGGTTCGACCAAGAAATATTTACTACCCATTATATAATGGTACGTGAATTCCACCTTGCTGGAAAATTCAATCTTGCTTAAAAATTGAATTTGTTTGAGGCATATCAATTTCACATATTAATTTGTTGGCTTTAATTGTACAGTTTGGTGTCTGGGTGGATCGCCGATAGATGGTAATCAGTTAGTCTTCTAGAGTCTGATAAGGCAATCGGTTGCATACTTGTCCTGTGGTGAAGAGACTAGGTTTAATAAGCTGCGTCTTACGATTGTACGCGATACGCCGCCAAATGTTGCACTCTGTCTTTCTTTTCCTTGAGGAATCCCGATTGAATAATTCCTCGCCCTAGTTTTGTTTTGACTACAATTTTCGTTAATTTTTATAAATTATAGTTATGACAATGAATAAAAGGTATTAATGAAATTCATTTTTTATTCTATTATATGTAAAATTATGTCGTAAAATTCAGTGCTAATTCAAAATTAACCAGAATCTTAGCAATTTTTCAAATATTTAACTAATCATTAAAATTTTGAATAACTTTTAATTTTGTATTGGTACTTACTAAATTTTTATATCGCATGTAAATTAAATTTGAAGTAAGGAAAATATTTTGATAAAATTACACAAGAGTGATGCGCAGCAATGCAAAAAAAAAGTATATTTTTCAAACCTTTTTGACGTTTTAACATTTTTTTTTTCATTCAAGAAATTTTGTTTCAGTGAAGAAATACTTGTTTCAGTGTAAAATTTATTTTAATTTTAAGAAGATATCTCGACTTCTAATCGTCAGTTCTAGAAAACAGATGACTTATTTTTTTTGGCATGTAATTTAGAGTATTTAAAGTACTTATTCATAATTTTCCTCAAAAAACTACTATAAAATGTACAAATTTTTTAATTGTGGTACATTATTTTGTTCAAGGTTGTGACTATTTCGAATTCTAATTGGTCAATTTAGAAAAACCCATAATCTTTGGATTCGGTATGTATTTCTAACAATTTTTTCGTGATAAATTTTTTGGGTTTCCTCCTATACCGTTTTAGTATAGATATATCCTACAAATTAATCAGACCTAAGTTGAGGCAACTTACAACTATATGCATTTTTGTTCTATCTGTTATGTATTTTCGTTCCTAAAGCTACATCGCATGGCAACGCACAAGATCACGAATAGAAATTTTTTTATTGCATTTTTTGATTCATCATATGATGCGAAACGCGGTCATTTAATTTCTTTTTTTTTCGTGTGACCAAATTCAATACTTCGATCTAGTATATACGGTGTGAGTCTAAGTAATTTGTATGTATAAACACACATCATTGCAGAGAGCAAATGAGAGTTGTAGATATACATAGAGGTATATAGTCAACATTTATGAAAATTCACATTATTTAATTGTTGTGAAAGTTAAAAGTGAAATTCTCTCCAAGACTACACGGGCGTTTCCTCGTGCGTGCAAATATACGGTCGGTATATGGAAAAAAGAATACAGTATGTTCGGGTTTCGTTAATAGGATTCACTCAATTCATGGGAGATGGCGTTACATGCATATGTATACGACATTTCAATTTGTAAACGTATTAAATATTATTTAATTTGTTACTTTTTAATTAACAATGCATTTTTTAAATACTACCAACAATTTCCTTATACGTTAATGTTATTTATGTTTTAATCAATACTACATTTTTTTGTCATTGTCAGTGTCTTTTATCAGCCCGAGATTTCTCGTCACCATATTTCATAAAATGAACTGCTTATCGTACACGCATCAACATTAAGTTTAGTGCAAATGATTTTTTTTTAAGATTTTCGAAAATCTAATCATATAACAAATTACTTTAGATTTTCTGTAAGGAGCTTTTATACTGTGTCGATAACGTCGGTAAAGAGATCTACTTTAAAAATTGTAAATAAAAGATTGTCTATATACAAATTTTCAATATATTATTATTATTTATGCAAATATTCAATATCAATATATTAATTCAATATATTATTTCAATATATTCAATATATTTCAGGTTAAAAGTATACATTTTACATGATTACAGAGAAAATTTTAGCAAAATCGGTTCATACATTCAAGAGAATTTGCACGAATAAAGACAGTTGTAATGTCCACTTACGAAATTTGTTCATTATCGATAACGTAATTACTATGACCCGTATCAGAGGTTGGGATCAAAGTATTGAATCTGGTCATCTGAAAAAAATGACACCCACTTTTTTCATGAAATGTCGACGTTTCAGACCATACCGAGTCCAAAAATACAATAAAAAATTTTCCGGGATCTGGGGTTGGCGGCCGAAGGCCTAGTTTTCTATTTTAAAAAGTATATCATTTCTACAAAAATGAATTCACCAGCGATTTTGAACATTTCATTTAAATTGCAAATTGTGGTAGGATTTTATATAAGCATCACGACAAAATTTGACATTTAATATCAATTAAAAAAGTAGTAACTCATTTTATTCTCGAGTTAGTAGACACGAGTTTGTAGAACTTAAAGTTTTTCAAATCTGACTACAAAATCGTGATTAGTAACTAAATATTTTTAAATAATATGGTTGTCTTTTATACAGGACAATAGGTCAGGTTTACTTGATTCTTAAACCATTATGGTTCAACCAGCGAGGTTTATCATCATCCCTCACAGGACAACACATAAACACCAATACATATACCTCACACACTGTCATAATAGGGTGCAGGTTAAATTACCTATAAAGATCAAAGTTCCTACCAGTTTAAAAGTCCTAAATTTTATGTTCCTAATGTTGAGATTTACGAGGGTTCGATTATCCTAATGCAAAAATTACTAAGGTTCATAATTCCTGAAGATAATTTTCATAATGACCAAAACTTCTAAACGCTTAAAATGCAAAAGGCCAAAACCCCTAACGCCGAATGGTCAAAATTCCAAACGTCGAAATTACGAACGGGCAAAATTCCTAACGTCGAAATTACATATGCATATAAAGTGGGACATCTCGAGTAATATTAGGAATTTTGTCCGTTAGTAATTTCGACGTCAGGAATTTTGACCATTCGTAACTTCGGCGTTAGAGGTTATGGCCTTTTGCATTCTAAACGTTTAGAAGTTTTGGTCATTATGAAAATTATCTTTAGGAATTATGGACCTTAATAATTTTTGCATTGGGATAATTGAACGAGAAATCTGAACATTATAAACATAAAAATTAGGACTTTTAACTGGTAGGAACTTTGATCTTTAGGAAATTTGACCTGCATCCATATCCTAATATGTTACGGTCAAAGTGACTTACAGTGGTCATTTGAAGGTCAAATTTTTGTTTGGCCAAGAAAAGCTCGTTTGCATATTTTCAAAATTTTTCAATTGGTACCATCCAATGAAATGTGATTTAGTTCAATGGTCGACATCAATGACCTTAATTTTAAGGTCATTTGAAGGTTAAAAAGAAATGAAGAAATCATTGTTACAAAGAAAAAAGTTACACGAGGTGCGTATAGTAGAATACAACATTTTTTTTAAACAATACGTTATATGATTGACCTTTTACTCTTGAATAAAAGAAAGGACTCGATTTTTCAAAAATAATATTAATTTTCCTAATGAACGTTTCATTTCTTATCTTGGGATTTTCAACTAGAGAAACAATCAGGATCACATTTGAATTTGAGTATTGTGTATCTTTAGTGAATCGGAATTACCGACTTAATAATGTGACGAATACTTGAGACCATAAACACAATCGTACAATTCAATAATTAAAAAATGGTGAAAGGAAACGTATTTTTTCTCCAAGACAATAAAGAGACGTAATATTTTTCAGTTTCTGCTAATTAAGAAATATCGTTTTCATCCAAAATCTGTTCGAATCCAAAATCGATTATTTAAAAGTTTTCGTATACTAATTTATGATGGAAAGGTATAACAAAAACAAATTGTGTATATTTGAGTATAGAAAAGTGGATGAAAAACTTGTATCCATCCGAATTCATTTTCGATTGCCGGACATTAATAAAAACTGTAATCGACGAGTGTTGTGTTATTTTTGTCAAATTGATACTTTTAAGATAAATAAAATATAGCTTACAATTATAGAGCCGGGAATTGTATAGGATCAGCGAGTTAGTCATCAGATCGCGTTACTGTAACTGGAAGTGAAGCACCATCCCGTTGACCATCCTTGTGCGGTATATGTCTCGGAGCACGTTCTAGTTGAAGCCCAGATTTATTGGCGATAGCGGCTCGATAACTGCTCGTGCATTACCACGCCCATTCCGCGGCGAGAAGTGCAGCTTCGAGTTGCTGAACAGAGAAAACCGTGTCCTAACCTCGAAATATTCTGACCTGCAGCGTAACTACCGACACGATGTAAATTCTCGGCATAACGAGCCAGTACAAATGCGCAATCCTTCACTCCGTGAAAAGTTCCAATCAGTGCACTCCAATCTCAAAGGATTGAAAAAAGTCAAAAATAAAATTGAGAAATATATAGGGCTATACCTTTGTTGTCGTCGCGATCTCGCTTTTCGCTTCGCTATAGACGCAATCCCGAAAGATCAAATTTATACGAGGTCAAATGTATCGATAATATTGTAGAGCAGTTAATCGTTATATCGATCATAGCGTAATTATTTGACTGCTTGGAAACGGTAAGCTGAACGCGGAAGTCTGCAGCGCCGTTACATATTATAAGATGAAGGTATAGTTATTCTGGTCTGGATGAAAAACCACTTTGGAATCCTCGATATCCTTCGTGGTCATTTTTGTTCTACTGAAATTCTAATCTCTCCTATTTGTACACCGTCAAATTATTTGCAATATAATTTATACCCAATATTGACCAAAGATAAATTCATCTAACTTTTATTATAATAATCGGCTGCAAAAAATGTGATCATAATTCTGATTATCTTTTCTTTCAATAATGTAATTATCTGTAATCTGGTGGACAAAGGGAAAATTTCTCATGTCAAATAAAAAATCAATAAACTCTAAACTTCACATTGATTTTGGATTAGGTTTGGAGTGTGTTTCTGACGATCTTTCGATACAATACGTAATTAATTAAAACTAATTACAGTTTATAATATCTGTATATTGGTTCCTGATATAAATATCACAACGGTACGTGACGCTTGAACGAAGTAACCCGATCCTGACCAATTAACAAGACTCGAGAACACACTGCGCGTCGGTGTTGTCAAGGCTCGAACACCCTTTGATATCGGTCTGAGGATCCGATGCATTTAGACGATCACCATCCAGTAGCTCTGATAAGGATTGTTCAGCAATAATATACCCAAAGTTTGAACGTCGTTATTAGTGTTATTCGTCATAATAAATCTTAAGAAATGATTTTAAAGATTTCTAGGCACGATACCACGTGGGTATTCATATTGGGACTTCATGATGACCCCTATCACGAAATAACACATAAGTTTTGGACATTCAATTTTCGTTCGGACAATTTCTGTACGTCCAGTGATAATTGGGTATGGGATTTTCAACGTGCACCCGACGACATTTTTTAAATATTTCAATAAATGATCATATATTTCCGAATGAAGTTTGAAATTTCCATGAGATCAGTTTCAATATTCATGTATAGGATGTATGATGTTTCTATGTGGAATTTTGAATGTTCGTGTTGGATGTAGACTCGAGGAGCAAACTTCAAGCATATGTAGCGTTGCCATTTCTTTTTACAACAAAAAATGTTTTTCTTATAGATTTAAACTTAAATATTAGAATGTATTTTATTTGAATTCAATGAACACTTCCACTTTCTTGTATTGTACTATTTCTACGAGAGGGAAGTTTGAGCTAAACCCAAGATACGCGCGCAGCTTTCCTTCCCAAGACAGTCATGGAGTCTATCAACTGACATAACCTCTTTTTCATCATCCTACTTGAATCATATTATTGTCTTTCTGGTTCTTGTCACCCTTGTTATCGCCTCATCGTTTCGCCTTTGTCATTTGCATCAACATCATACTCTTTATCCTCGTCTTCAACATCTCCGTTTTCATCATACCCTCTTCCTAACCTTGATGTTGTCTCTTGCAACCTTGACATCGTCATTGATGTCTTCATTATCGTCAATGTTTTCAAAAGTGACGAATCGTTTTTTTTTTTTCAGTAATATTTAAAACATCGACTGAAGATCCTAGATGCTGGTCTCCAAGAGTACGTGTATGTGATTTTGACATTAGATGAAAACATATTCATTCGAGTTTCAACCTTGATATGTAGAAGCTAATACCATCAATTACTTTGCCATTGCTTCGAAATGTTAAGTCGCGCCACCAGCCCAAAAAATGCACGTATCGCGTACGAAAGACGATCACCTATCAGTTTTGTGTTGTGATGCAGTGACCGTCGCGTCGCGTCAGTTCGGACGGTGAGAAGATGAGAAACGTCGCGGGAGGTCCCGTCTTTGGTTTACAGGATTGATGGGTATCCTCACCAATACCCACGATGCCTTCTAGACTGTAGGTTTACGTACAAATACATTTCGCACACGAATAAAACCATAATCACAGGTCGTTAGCGCCTCATTCACGCGGCACCACCCGTGCCGACTCGACCGGGTGCATGATTACGTACTGACGTGTTTCATTTCTTATACCTTTCGCGCCTTCTTTTTTCATTTCTGCAATATTGATTTCTACCCGGGCATGCAAGCCCGGATAATGTATTGGTTGAGCCTCCAAATAAGCAAATGAGCCTTAGCGAGCACTTCCGAATGCGCTGCGATTTGTCACCTTGAAATATTAATAATTTATACAAATCTATATGCAGTTGTGATTAATGAATAACTTTTGATGTTTGTAACATTTAAAATTCTGGTGGTTTTGGGTTCGTCGATATTGAATTCCAAGGCAAAAGTTGTTCAGGCGAGTCTTGATGAATAACCATGTTTGACCGTTTTCTTTAATGGGCTTCTTTGACCAACAAATGTTAAATCTTTGATCTAGTAAATTCTATCTTTAAAATAGACTATATTGTTATGACAATTACATTGGTTACGATGGAAGTTGATCAAGTGGATTTCAATGAATCATCTTTTTAATGGGATTTATAAATAGTTTTCAAATTGGCATGATATTGCAGAACACTTCGTGGCTTAAAATTATGTTTGGGATTGAATCATATCCGTGCACATTTAGAGCGATTTATATTGAAAAATTTCTTTGTGGTCACTATTTCATTTTGCTAGATAGTTGCTGATGTGCGAGGAGAGATGCTGCTGATATCAGTGACATTAATAAGATACAATCATTCTCTATATTCTAAGTATTTAGGAAATATATTCAGACATATTTTTATCAATACCCTTACAAATTTTTCTTACTCGAGCTAAACGATGAATCTCAGTTTTGAGATCTTCTTTTAAGCATTACTCCGTGCATTGACACAAATATCAGAGTTGAAGTTTTTCTGAAATGTGAGGAGGAAACAAGAATCAATGTCCAAGTTGTAGGTGTCTAATGAGAAACTAATATACATCGTAAGAATGAGCTGAAATGAAGACAAAAGAGAATATGAGCGCGCAATCTTCCATTGAGGTAACTTGATGGAACTTGATTCTTAATACGCGCTGCGCGGCCATGGAGCTATGGCGAAGGTACGGAGCGATCAATCACTCAAGAATCAATCGACCACCCGACACTCTCTTAGGGGAACTTGACGAGACGTATAGTCGTAACACTATTGTTTCAGTAACCCGCTGCCCCGCCCGGTAGGTGGCAACGCCCCTTCCATACTAATGAGGCGCTCTCTTCCAAAGAATTGAGGAACCTTCTTGAGTGTGTTCGAGGTGTCGAAAGAATAGACACCGAATTTTTGGTATAATATCTTTTTTGGTTACGTGAGAATCATTCTTTTATTTTATTCTCCGTCTGATCAAGTTAATTTTTTTAAATCCATTAGGTCAAATCGCTAATTAGTCAGATATAGATAGCAGTGGATTATCGGTAAGGTGGATACTCCATCCTCCTGGTCTGTCATGCCGATAATCCATACGGATTCTTCAAGTAATAAAAATCACGTGCTGGGTATAATGTTTTTCCATACCACAACTGATGGCGATTTCTAAAAAAAAATAAAAATATATGAAATTGTCAAACGCTCTGACATGATTTATTTTCTGTGGCTACATTTACATGAACGGGCAATAAAGACAGTTTTAACTAAGGAAATGAGACATTTATATATGAAAACAACGCAAACGTTATCTAATCTATCAAATTTGGATTGCTCGTAAAAGTGATTTTATGCGGTAGGCAGGAATTAAACGGATTTAAATTCATGCTTGATTCGAATACAACGAGCACGTGTTCTTAGAAGGGTTTATACGAAGTAAACGACCTTAATATCTCCAGTATTAGAAAATATGTCTACTTTATTTCGGTAGCTCGCTAATAAATTTTCCCGGCATGCTTCTCTCTCTGTCTTATAATGCTGGAACGCGTTGAAAGTCGAGATGGAAGATGCGACAGTAATGTTCTTATCGTTGTTTATGTTTCGAAAGTTACGATTTCTTCAGTCATTTTTCATGGCAAAATCGTTATGCTAATCATCGGCAGCATAACGAAGAAACGTTTCATCTTCTCAATCGTGAGAACGATACTGGGATAACAATTTTATTTCGTTGTCAGATATATAATATGTATACTCGACTCGGGACGTGGCAGGTACGCTGAAGGTGGACTAGCTGGTTTTCTTTCTTTTTTATCTTTCCTTTCTCTCTTTCTTTCTCTTTTTGCTACAACTCTGTTTCTCTTTCTGTTTCATTTCTTTTTCTATTTTCTTTCAGTCTTACGACAATTCCTGCCTTTTTTAACATCTACTTTTTGATCCACTTTATCTTGGCGTCTCAATTCATATCTTATCTGCGTACACGTATTATCATGTCCCTGCCTCGTGCCCATCTTTCCTGTCTACTCTTCAATCTGTGTTTACATTAGCTTATTGATGAACTGTCCTCTGCACTAAAGTTTCAAGCACACTGAATGAAAATAAACTCAAACTCGTTCATAAGGGATCATTAAAATTCTTTGAAAACATTCTCGATTCCTTTCTGAAGTTTCGTCCTAATTTTTTTTTTTTAACTTTTACGGATCTTCGTTTGTTGTAGTTTACAAACTTCGTCCTAACTCTTGTTTTGTATCCTATTCCTTTCTTTCCGTATATATTTATATCTATTTTTATCTCATTCTATATATTTTTATCCCTCTTTCTCTTTTACTCCGTCCTCGTCTCCGTGACTTTTTCTCTCTCTCCGTCTTTCTTGGTCTTTCGACCCGAAGGGGGAAAGTAAGAGTCATATATTAAAGAACTGTTGGGACACCTAACAAGCTGCCAGGACACGTTTCCTGGAATAAGCGACGACGCGGCCTGCAACCGGCAACCCCCATCGTCTTCCTCGCGCTGCTGCAGCTTCGCGACTGTCTCGACTCGCCACATAACCGATTATTCATTTTAGAACTTCGAGTTGGCTTTCTAATAGTTTTGCAAGAGAGTAAAACGATTTGATGATATTACTTTTTTTATCGATAGCATGTCTCCTCCAGATTTTGCCTTGATCGAATTCCAGGTCCTGACTAAGGCCTAATCACTGCTGTTAACTTATAGTTCCTGAACTTACTGTAAAGAACATGCCCTGACTGCAATTCCTCACCAATGTACCCAGTCAGAACTATTCTCCAAATTAAAACCCTCTGAAAATAGACCAATAGTTTTAGTCACTTTCCAAGATCTGTAATATTAATCTCTACACGGGGTGCACATTTCAATATAACCAGGTATTCTGGTTGATTAATTTTGGATTTGGTAACGCGTTTTGGTCTCGATCTTGCCGAGGGTTGTTTTATTTTTAGAAACATTCAAGATTGGAGTCGGGGCACCGGAGGAACTTTTCATTCGTAACTCGTGTAAACGATACCCGGAGTTGCTCGATGCGTGAAGAACTCGGTGACTAAATTCCGGCCCGACGTTTGCGGCCGATGACTAATGACAAGAGTAGCAAACCGTTCATTCTTAATTGAACGTCTCGTGAGTCCTGTCCAATTAATTATTTATCCAAATGCCAGTTTGCGAGCGTCAAGTGGTGCTTTGTTTCTCACGGTTTCTCCTCGACGTATATGTCCATCGGAATTCAAAAATTGTAATAATTTTGAATCATGGCGAACGATTCGAGGATTTTCCGAGATTTGCCGAATGTGCCCGAGCAACTTGTGACGTTTGAGAAAGAAGCCAAATTTAAATGCTTAAAAAATGCACGGACCTTCATAAACGTCTATTCTCCGAGTTTTCTGATTAACGTTAAATACCGCAAAACATTCCGACGTTTCGGCTTGTTTCGTATAATTCGGTGAAATTTTTGCGATCCCTCTTAAATTTACGTTTTATCCATTTTTGTTGTCTTTCGATTCGTCCAATAGCTAACACCTCGGTATACACGCACAAGATTCTCAGATGCTCGCAGACTTGGAGAACGAGGCAATCGCGGTACGGTCGTGTTCTCGGTTCCAGGAATCACTAATTAGTGTCCCTCCTGTTTTGTTGCCTCCCAACGCTCCCATCTCAGCCAACCCACTTAAAAATCAGCAAACGCACTTGAGACCCGCGGCTTGATTTTATTGGTCGTGCTTCGGCCACTCCGAGAGACAGATTGACGCCTCGCATATGATGATTTTATTTGCACTATAGATTTGTCTCCCGTTCTCTTTCCTTCTTCCCTTAAACTTTCTCGTTCATTATATACGTTACTCTTACGTGCGTCGTACGTGCGCCGTACGTGCGCTTACGTATTTTTTTCTTCCGTGGGATTGCACGGTACAGATACTGGCTGCAATTTCTGAGAAGCTGCTTGATTATCGTAAAAGATAAGTGGGTATTTAATTTTCATTTCGTTACGGCAAGATCGCGTAGTAATGAACTGAATATTTTTCATCATTTCGCGTTGATAGATGTACATTTTCTTTTTAGTCGCCTATTTATCTACATGCACTCCAGTTTCTACGAACCGTGATTATTTGAGTTTATTTATAGACAATTGAAAGAAAATATGCTTACATATCTTACCATTTAGAGCACCAACACTTAGCGAGAAAGAAAGTTCTTAGGTAAAAAATCCGATATTAATTTTTATGTAAATAATGTAGTTTAATTCCAAAAGAAAAAAAAAATTAATTTAGATATAGGACCATGATGCTTAATTTGATTTATTTTTAACAAAACATTTAAGCCAGAGTAGATGGGAAGATCACTTTGGTGAGAAATGTGGAGGATAGTCAATTGATCGCACGGTCGAAGCAACTGTCGCTGGAGGATCGTCAGATACAGGGAAGATGGACTTAAGACCATCAAAGAAGGTTGACATCCGTGGAATGCACACCGCTGACTCGTATCTTCAAGAATAAAGCAGCTAAACGTGACGGGAGCGTGAGCAACTTACGTGAGTCCCGTGGGTCTTTGTAATTTACGTCACATACTGCTCCAATTCGAGGATCGACATTGTATAAATCACGTAAAAACAAGCATTCTTAAGAAACGATCATGAACTGCGACCTAAAATGAATTTTAGCTTCCAGAACGGTCCGAAGACCAATGGTTTTGGACGTAATCCTCCTTCAAGATGTCTAATTGAAAATCATCCGGTAGAGGCGTTGATGTCTAGTTACGTGAATCACGTGATACACGTGATCTGCATCTCGGATGTTATAAAAATTTAACGTGCAAATAAACCACGCAGAAGATGAACGAGTTAATAAGCTAAGAATCCAGAAGTCATATCGTTATCCTGTGCGATGCGTATAAGTGGAAGACTTGATTCTGTATAAATTAATTAAGATAGAATTATTTACTGCTTACACTAGAAGACATTTCTAGGAATTCCAGCTATAGTATCGCTAGTGTACGTCTTGCATCTTTATCTTTTTGACAGAGGCGTCGGTTGACTATTAATTCAACTTTATTGAACTTGGTATCATACCAAGTTCATGGTACAGTGGTTCGCATTCGGTAATTATCCTTTACCATTGCCTTCCGAGGGATCTTACCATAAAAATTATGATTTTCAGAACAAAAATAGAGCGACTATCTGGACTATTTACTTATTTTGCATGGCCATACATTTTAATAAAGCTTATGGCAATTGTAATTCTCATTTAGTATAGGACTTTTTTTTTTGTACGCCTTAATGACGTTTTATTTGTCGCGTCTCGTTTCCTTCGTTGCTCTGCTGGAGAAGATTCCCACAGCGTTTATATCGCCTGTGGTGAGTGATGCGCGAGAAAGCGCTGCTTCCATTCCTTGGACGTATTACCGGTGGCTTTGCTCTGCTTTATCTGCGATCCCCTTCTTTTTTATCAGCGTGATGCAAAGGTATACAGTTAAATAATGACTGTTTCACGTCAATCAGGAAGAGTCGCCTTAACAAGCCGTTTTGCGTGCGCCAGACACGTCGGCAGAAGCCTTCCGAGATTTGGAAAAGAGGAGAAGAAAAAATACTTTCGCTAAATGTTAAAGGACGTCCCTGGGGCAACACAATGCGTTCACCCATCTACTCGATCAAACGAGAGTGAAAGGAAGTATGGAGGAAAATATTCGAAGGCAAAGGAGGATAAAAGAGATGGATGGATGGAGGAACGGAGGAAGAGAAAATGAAAGAGCTAAAGAGAAATAAAGAGGATGGAAGGGGGAGTGGGAAAGGAAGGAGAAGAAGAAAAGGATCGAGTCCCAGCAGCCGTTTTTTGCCCAATTGAATTGAATGTAAAACACGGCATTACATCAATCTCAGCCGCGAGACTGAGTGACTGGAGTGATTTAAGTATCGGCTCACCGCGTAGTCTTTAAAATTTTCATACGATCATGCGCAGGCATCGTCGCAATGGTGTAGGTCTTTTCAAGTTGTAACAATGACTTTGATCCGATTTGTATGTTTTTAAAAGACATGACGCTTTTTGATTTGATATTACCAAGTATACATATTCAAACATCATACGTAAATGAAAACTGAAGATTATACTTTTGATAATACTGATGGCGAACACTCATCGTCTACCAAAGCAAAGTCCTAGCTTAAAGCCTCGCAATGGAACAAATTAATAGTTTTTCTATTAGAATTTCTCAATGGAAGCTTATCTCTATCGAGATTCCTGCTAGCCGTTCCATTCGACTATCGAGTCGTGATCTTATTATTCAAACTCGTAAGAGGTACATCACAAATTCATATCGTAACCATTAGGAATTATTCCAGATTTCAATGACGACACCAGTGTCACGTTCAGAAGCTGTTGCCAACATATGTTCCTTTACATTGTACAAATTTGTATTGTTAATACAAAAATCCCAAATCTTCAAATGTAAAAAGAAAGACAATACAATATTTTCTCTGTTTTCCTATTTAAAAAATAAATTAAAAAAATAATAATAATACCGAAAAATAAACGACACACTTCCGGAAAGACACATTCACGAAGATTTTATCAAATGGCTTTCGCCGGGCAGAAGCATCCTCGAAAAAAATGTCAGGAATTAGGATGTAAATTATCCTCTGTAGAAATCTCGGATACGTGTCGTGCAAGAAGGACGAACGAGGAGAAGAACACGTGGAATCCTCGGGCAGTCAGAGGGCAGAAGGCGACAATTAAATAAACCGCGTCGCATTCTCGATCCAGGTGCGTGCTGCATGGTAGTGTCTCTTGTACTCCTTTTGTCTCTCTCTTCCTCCGTCTCGGGTCTCTCGGATCTCTCTCGCTTAGTTTGGGCATGCGACCGATCCGCTCGCGGTTACGTAGGTGCGGGCGACCAAGCTGCAGCAGGGTTATATACATCGGTGTAGGTCGGTAGGTACTTTTCGCTCTGTGCCTGTGCCCCGTTGCCCCGTACTGAACCGTTGTCTTATACCATATATTACGATTCTCCCTATTCTCTATCCTCCTCGCACCTTACATTTCTTCCAATCACCCGTTTCTTCTTCTGTGTCTCATCTTTCTTCTTCGCTCTCGATGAGCCCCACAATACACCAAGTAAGATGGAGAAAGAAAGATGGTACAAACCAAGTACCGAAAAGAGGGAAGCAGAGAAGAAGCGAGAAAGAAAATGCTCGTCGACCCACGGTGAGAAGGGAGATAGTGAAAGAGGTCTCACCGACCCTATGTCGTCTCGGGCATTCCTGGAGCTGATTTTATTTGTAGGATGTCAACCAGTTAGAAAGAGAGAAAGAGCGAGCAAGCAAAGCAGAAGGAGGAGTGAGGGAGAAGCAAGGAGAAAAAGAGATAAGCGAAAAGAAGGGGCAGAATGCGAGCTCGATATACCATGGCATGGCATGGGCATGACGATGCTGGGCAGGACATTGGAGGATGGGGTTCTCGAACCGGACTAGACAGAACCGAAAAATGGCAATTAATTCCACTGCAGATTTATTGCGTCTAAATTCGATGAGACCAACTGATCCTATTACTTACCGATAATAATTTTTAAGGGGATTACCGATAATAATTTATCATGGGACCCACGCTTCATTGTTTATAAGCGCCGATGAAAGCTGTCCTGTCAATCATTTTGCCGCTCACTCCTGCCGGACCACGTTGGCAATCCTAATGTTTTGATGAAGAGACCGAATAAAGGACAGCAAAGTAAACTGTGTTTGTGACGCAAAATATTTTAAACCGTGTCTACTACCGCTAGACAATTCAGTTCGACTTCTTTAGAATCCATAGATATTTTCTAAGTAGAAATTGTAGGGATTTGATAGGATCAATGAGCAGGAAAACATTGTGATGGTCCGGTGTGTATTGCAAATTAACCTTAGTGGAAGTGCATTACAGTTATAAAATAAAAGATCAATTATAATATTCAATATCAGTATTTCACTAACTAATGTCAATATTTCACCAACTAATTGTCAATAAGTCAGGGCTTATTACCCAAGCCCCGTAAAGTGGAATTATTGTACAGAAGTATTTTCTTTCGAAGTAGAAGCAGAGAAACAGTAAAGTGGGCAGGAAGGACAAAGAATGGCGGAGATCTTCTCGGATCGATAAGACTAATCGAGAACTGCCGCCGAGAGTCGATGTTACAGTGTTTAAATATCACTTTAAGCAATTTACTTCATACTGGACAGCCGTCTTTCGTTCGACTGTTCGCATGCGGTAGCCTAATGATTCGTACGTATACGACATTAATCATCGTGGGCTCCTCGATTGTGTATTTTATTGTCAATCTTAACGAATAATAAAAATTTAAAGATTCTAATGTTTATTTGAAACTGGACCATTGTTTAGCGATTTAATTGTTTCAAAGTCAATTGTTCGAAATAATTCACCGAGTATATTGTTCATCCGAAATTATGCTCGTCGAGTATTTACGTGGTATCCGGATATTCGTTGGATTCTCTCGGGTGACGAGAGTGCAGATTTCTGGTGCCGTGGTAGCTGAGACTTCCTGCTGGGCATCTCAACACTATCGCGCCTGGATCGGCCACGGTGCCGCGGATTTCAGAAGCTACCGATTTATATTCCAGTCTTTATACATTTATGCTTATGTGTGCCGCCGGGTCTTTACGGGCCCCCCCGTCGACCGTAACTTCATGCCGTAACATCGGCACTGAACCCTCGCTTCACCGAAAAAGAAAAGCCACTTCCCTGGGAAGTTCTTCTATATAGGAGTTTATCATTTTTCTTCAATATCTCACGAAAGTTCTAATCTTTACGAACCTATATAACCGTATTAATGTACAATCGAGACGATTATGATGTTTCTTCGATAGCTTGGCCTAGTTTCTTCCTTCATCATGGTCTCTTGTCTATTTCTTTCTTCAGCCTCACGAAATGATTTAGTCGCGAATTATTTAGGTAACCATAGAGTCGAAAATACGAAATACCCAGGCCGTGCGCGGCGGGCGAGGTTCGAGCGATGCGAGCATACTTCCATTTATCATACAAGAAACAATAGGAACTGGCAAAACACGTGCTTCGCACCGCCGCGAAGCCTGGAGGTGTAGAGCGAGAGGAATGTCGGAAAAGGGAAAGAGAAATCACGTGTAGCATGATAAAGAAAGAGGGAATGCGAATGATGGAAAGAAAAGGTACTAAGTGATGTAAAACAACGCGGAAATACAAAAGTGCACAAAAGTTCGGGTACCTTAAAATAAAATAATATTGAATGATAAGGAAGTTTAAAGTACACGTTTAAGAGACGCTCCTTGAAGGACGGATTGAAGAGGCCGCGTGCAGGGATCAAGCGAGAAAAGAAACAAATTACAAAGGGAAGCTGTTTCATTTATTAAGACAATATATCAATTCATTTTTACCATAATTCAATGCCGAAGATATTTTATTTCCTCCCGAATCGAATGCACGAGCATCTTGTTTTTCAACCGGTTCCCCCGAAGTCGAGGGATTGTCTTTTAGATTTAACGGTTTCAGCTAAACTACCGTCGGACCTTTTAGAAGTATTATACACGCGCTGTATGCATATAATATATGTATGTGCACATGCTGGATATACGTTATTCATACATACGGCGAGGTGGCTTCCACCTAACATGGACGTAAATCCTACATTCACCATCCTAAATTCCCATTGCCTACAAGGCAGTTATTCTTGACATTTGAATTTGTATTTTGGGAGTTTAACAGCTGTTGCGGACTCTGTTGAAGTTACAAACATAAAATATATATATTTATATAATGCATTTTTGTTGATTAAGTTTTGGTTGCAATTGAACCGAACCACGATTTCCTAAAGTTTTGTTTGGGAAGTGGCCAAAATTGTTGCTGTTGGACCATTTCCCAACACGACTTGTTCGATTTTGTGACATATTTTGTTTGGTCCAAATATAGAGAATATAAAAGCTCGCAATTGCCGTAGCAAGAATCAAATTCTGGGTCTTCCCGACAAGCTTACAGGAATTTCCACTTATCATTTCGGACACTTCGATGACACTTCCTCTAGGACGTCACGACAGGAAAACGCAAAATCGGAGGTGTGGTGTCTTGGAAGACGATATGTCCTGTTAGGTGATGCGATGGAAGGTGAAATGGCAGAGGGTGGAATGGGGGAAGGTAAATTGTCGAAAAGTGGTTATTAGGTATTCTACTACATTAATCAGGACAAAACAAAACAGGTAGTGCATAGAATCGAAAGAGACTAATCAGCATGGTAAAGACACATCCTATGGAAATAACAAGTTCGGAATGGGAAAATCACATTTTGTATTGGGGAAGTCCCACAAATGTCCAAGTTTTACAAAACCCACTAATTGTTATCACACAGAAAATGTTTTCCGTGCGGCGCTTGGAAAGGTGCCATTCCGTATACTCCAATGAAACTGCTCGATGCTGGAAGAAGACGAATGAAGTTAGGAGCTTTACGCGTTGCATCGAGCTGAATAATTTACAATCGAAGAAAAGAATCCACGTGTGAAGGTCAACCATTGTTAAGTCATTTTTGCTTTTATTGATCGCGCAAAGCGTGCCTCGGAAAATTATAACCGAAGATTTCTCGATCTCGACGAGTTTCATATACGCGCAGCTACAAACGTACCGAAAGTTATTTACTCTTCCGTTCACGAGGCGAGAGATAATAACTCTATCTCAAATATTTCCGTGTGGAAATAAAAGTCAACCTCATTGTTTACCGCTATCTTGTAAAAGGTGTCCTCTACACGGGCGCCCGAAGAATATAAACGAGTCGATTCCAGGCGAATAACGCGAAGCTATGCCGGGCGCGACGTAATTTACGCGCGGTCCACCGTAGGAGCGATAAACCGCGGAGCTTTCTGCGGGCGCAGCATCCGACTTGGTCGTTCCGTTTTACCAGGCCGTCTCTCCGTGATTTCGTATGCGGTCCGCGGGGGCCCGTCAAAACGCGCCGACTATGTCGCTGACTACGTCGCGAACGGTGTCCTATAAAACGCCGCGACCGACTGGCGAAAAGGAGTAAAAAAGTAATCGTGAAAAAAAAATCGCCCACCTCGTCCACCATACGGGTATGTGTGTATATATATATATAAATATAACGTATAAGCATTCTTTTCACGACTATTAGCTCCTCGAATCAGGAATTCGAGTCTCGCGACGTATTTCGACTGAGGTTTGTCGTTTTATCTTTTCGATCGCGCGGGGCGTTTCAAGAAAGTGCAAATGGTGGCATGATGTCAAGTACATCGGTGCGACATAATTAGAATGTTCACATCGTACTTTCTATTTTAACCGAATTGATTGCGCCTTGAAGTGACAGCAGTTTGATGCACATGGACGATATAAATGTTGATTCAAGTCTTGAGGGAAGAAAATAAGATATCCATTGTAGTTGGGATAAAACGCTTTGATACTTATGCCTAAGCATTCCATGCAGATGATAATATTGTAGTCGTTTCCAAATGAAAGATTTTTTTTTAATTCAGTCTCAGGATTCATTGATAGACGTGTTACATTCTATCATCGAGTAGATACTATATAGATGGCAGATGTACACCGTTGCATGAATCAAGGAGACGTTTCGTGCTACATTTTCAACAATAACTTTGGCAAAATGTAAGTAATATTGTTGAGATCGATTATCGTTGCAACTCTAGTCGAAGAACACAACCAGTCCGTTACATCGATCTTAATGCAGCCAGCAAAATCCGCGTTAGGACTTAGCACGTGCTGCCAGACCAAGATATCGACATCCGTATCCGGCATAATGCTATGCAAAAAGTGCGCGGAGAAAGGGCGAGGAAGATCCGAATCGGCCGAGATCAAAACCTGCCGGACGGCCTGGACAAATTGTTGGATTTATGGATCGGTGACGAGGCAAGCGCCTGAATTCACCATTATCATCGAAATCTCCGTAGCTTCCGAGAAGGTTTAAGGTTTATATATATGAAGGAAGAGGAAAGGCCAGGAACCGAGAAGATAAAGAGAAATAACAGGACGCTCGAATGGCAAAACTGGCGGAACCCCCAGCAAAACAATAGCTTACGAAATTCTGACTTCTAAGGCCTATGAATGCACGTTCGAAGCTTCGTTCGAACGTAGTTTCTCCGCGTAGCTTACATACTTTAAGTCAATCTATAAAGTAAATTAACTTTTATTAATTTAAGTTTTTTTTTTTTTTATTTATTATTAATAAACGGACTATAAGTCCGTTACAAGAATGATAAATACAATATATTACAAACAAAAACTTTGAAAATTATAAAATTATATATCTAGCGATAAACACAAATGCAACATTGTATATAAACATACATAGATAGAAGTGATAAAGAAAACAGATTAATCGTAGTAGATGTGATTGAGTCTTATAAAACGCTTAAATAAAAATATATTTGTCATGGAACGGGTGTTGGTGTCAATTTTGTTCCAAACACGTTTTAGGCGCACGATAGAAAAATTCATACTTGTATAGTTCTAAAAGTACGGATGGAATATGGAAGATCACGAAAAGGAAATAATGTCGATAAATTAGTTACTGAAGGAGAGTGCAAATGCGAAAGACGGTCAATGCATCGTGGTATCGGTGGATTGGCCAGATGGTAGGAAAGTTAAATTTTAAAGAGACTTCAAATACGAGGCATCGTATGACCAGCTTTAAACGTTAAATACCGAAGAGCTCTTCTTTGCACTCCCTCCAACAATTATATATCCGATTGCGTATATTGGGACCATATAGGAGCCGCATAAATATAATGAGGCATCACCAGAGCACGTATTAAATAAGCTATCGTTGAAGGCTCTCTAAAATCATTATTGCTTCTTTTAATAAAGCCTAGCATTTTCGATGCTTTAGAACGTACATATAATAGGTGATCATGAAATGAAAATGTGTCTGATATGGACACTCCAAGAT
>JAPYZR010000664.1:0-45587 GCA_030522945.1 Trichopria nigra | reverse complement strand
GTAAACAAGTCCTCATAAACAAGGTTGGGCTTATGCACTGTACATTGGCGATTGATAATTCGTAAGTAATCATTTGAACCCTTTATTTTTACAGTTAAAGTAACAAATATTCATCTAAATAATAATTTGTCTAAAAAAAAACTAGATTGTTTCGATTGCCTTACATGAAAAACAATACGTTTCATTTCTCGTCTAGATATACTTCAGAAAATATAATAGCAAAAAGATGAGCATCTATAAACAATTGTAAATTAATAACTAACAATCCAGTATCTACAACATTAGTAACAAGCGCAACAATGCCTCATGAATAATAGAAATCTCTCGTTCGTACAATGCGTCAGCAAGCCAATAAATTACTTTTCATCTCGAGTCGAACGCGTCCCTCGACTCGTCGACGCGTCGCACAGAAGTCGGCTTATCTCTGAAAGAATACGATACGTGCGAGTAAGCGCGCGTTGTCCGTCCGTACATAAAAAAAAAACACACAAAAAAACCAACGAGCGTGTCCCGTTTGCATGAGCGTAGGGAATATTCCATCGATTCCGCGGCGGCCGGGGAAAGGATGAAAGAGTCTCGGAACGGGTCACCCGTAACCGGAAGACAATGCAGCTTCCTCCCACGCGACGTCCTCCCGCATTCTTCAGCACAAAACCTATAGCTGGTTAGCGTAGTTCCTAGCAGCGTGGACAATACGCGCGTGCTTTCCAGCGGCGTTTATCGCGAACACTTCTCCCGTGTAATTAGCTTCCCGCTTACTTCCGACTCTGAGGTCGTGGGGCGGGCAGCGAGTTCCTGAACTCATTTCCGACTCCGGGCAAGCCTTTCCCTTTTTCCCCTGTCCCACGCATGAAAGCACACCGGGAAGTAACTCGACGAAAGGTGCGTATAGCAGACCCGTATATATGTGTGCACGCTCGCACTCGAGGTAATAGCGTTCGCGGGGGGTGCCCCGGTATTCCCTGGGTTCACCTTCGGAAGCCGCTCTGTGCCAAGTGTTTTTACAACTTATCGCGTCATTTCCAGACCTAGCCACATGTCGTCGTCTAGCCCTCCCTTTCATTCTGCCGGGATAATCACATATATGGATCAGGGGTATATCTTATCTTCAACGTGCTTTTAAAAACGATTTTTGCACGATGGGGAACTACACATTTCAAGACTTTACATTTCAAGACCTAATGTATATTATCCATCATATTTTAAGGTGTCCCGGTTAACAAAACTAGACATTCTCTAAACAAAAACTAGAACCAAGAAGGAAATAACGAATAAATTCAATGTTACAATCCATACATATATGTATAAATTATGTATAATAATCATTGGCATACTTATCGTTACCAATAATACTCCTGTAAATGTATTCACGGACTGTTGTGCGCATTTATCCTAAATAAAGCGTGGTTTCGCGCGGACGTATGTAATAACGAATGGATCGTAATCACGTATAAAACACGACGTACGGTCATGGGCAATTATGCATGATTATTCAGGGGTGCATATTAATATATGCATTTCGTGCAAGCTGTGTAGAAGTTCACCAAATGTACACTTGTTGAGGAATAAATACGTGTATCGTTCACGACTAGCATTCATTTGCGAAAATAAAAAAAATAAAAAAAAAAAAAAAAAAAAAATAAAAAAAAAAAAAAAAAAAAAAAAAAAAAAAAAAAAAAAAAAATTGCTAAAATATTCCGAAGTATTTAATAAACCATAAGTCAAAATATCATAAAGCGATAGTCCTCGAGAGATTATGCCAAGAAAATTGAATTTCGTTTAATGATCAGTTTTACTTTACTGGGTTTATTGACAAATTTAGGAGACATCGATCCAATAAGGAGCATCTGCACGATTCTGTCCGCTGGCCGCAGTGGCGCGTGGGCAGATACGACGGGATACGCATCGTAGGGCCATTGAAGGCAGGTGCTTTAAGCCCAGCTCAGCTGTTGCTTCGAACCCTATATATACGCGTAAACATACACGTGTGTACACAATACCACGTACACGAATCGGTAAACGCGACAGACGTGCACAAGTGACAACAGACTACGCGGATTCACGGAAGCTTACACATACGAACTTACAAAACCGACACTGCGGTTTCAGTCGTCGACAAAAACTTCTAACTGATACGAAAAAAATCTTAGCAAATGTCGAATTTTTTATTGAATAATCGCTAATACTTTATATAATTGGTCCTTTTTCCATTATTGATGTATTAATCGCGTAATTATTGAAATATGATAGATGTAGAACAATAAAAATATAAGGCAAGCCAGGAGTTGGGCACGATTATTTATAAATCCAAACTTCATTGCTTTAAAGACTTTTTTCGTTGATAGATCGCGGAAACTTAGATTCGTTTAAATCTGTTAGTTATCTCACATACAATTTAGTCATCATATTTACAATTTATCAAATATTATTGTCATTGTAAAATTAACACTTACAATAGGTATTTCACGTAAGATCTAAACGGTCATTGAAATGGACGTATTTGTATCAAATGTTTATAAACGACATTAGATGCATCTTCCATAATTTTTGTGAAACTTTGTCTACTATTTTTAATAGTATTCTCATACCAATCAAAAAGTCAGTTGAAAATTAACAATTAATAACTTCTGTTTCCTGCTCGATTCCTCAAGGAACACTATTCATTTGTAAGCTTCTTTAAAAAAAAAAAAAAAAAACTTGTACTTCAAGCGGTTCGTTTGTTCTCTCGTTTAAAACGTGTACATGAGACAAGATTTGTCCCTTCACTCTGTTTCATGTGTGCCAACATATGCGAATATTTACCTGGAAAAGTTTCCTCACCGGGAAACTCGTGGTCGGATGATACGAGATCATCAGCAACTGCTTACCAATTCACGTAATAAGAACGCATGGGAATAAAATGAACACATTCCGATCTCCGAAACAATTGAATACTGCGCGGCTATGATCAAAATAATAATTCATTTGTGCGGGGACGTTGATGTTCCAGAGATTTGTTCGTTTTTTTTTTGTGCTTCCTTTCGTCGCTATCGACTTCTTCGAAGTCAAACCCGCATGCGGCGCCAAAGACGTAAATCCCAACTACTTATTCGAATAAGATATTCAGCGAGTGCAATTTTCTTATAGACGTTGTTCTTGGTCACTCTATCCCCCTTCTCTTGCCTTTTTTCCACTCTGCATTTAAGCATGCCACCTTTTCCTTCAATCATCGTTTCGAATTTCTCAGTACGAAACACGCACTTCAAGAGAATCATATTCTGTACACTCAACTTTGATATGAGAAATACTTCGTACTTTCTTAACGTACATTGCGTTTGTTTTTTTTGTATTTATTCTGAAACTATTCCATATCATCTTGTATTACTTAAACCAATTAAAACAGAAATAAATTTATGATTCAGTAATGTTTAATATAATAACTTGTGATAATGTATATAGCTATGCCTTTATGCGTAAATTCAGGCCGTAGACTGTGTAGTACTAAAAATAAAGTACATCGACGACTGTATTGCAGAACGAATAAATCGATTGATTTGCCAGACGGGTCTTTTCGATTAGTCCGTGTCTCCGCGTCTTTTTCTGTATTTGAATTGGGCGCCTGTAGTAATGATGCATATATCACACATACGTTTTTGGCGGAAGAGAGAATGGGAGAATGAAAGAGTGAACAAGAGAAATGATGTGTTAAATAGCCTATCGACACTGTTTTATTTTTTATTTTCAGACGGATAGCATCAAAGCGTCAACAATCGAGCCGAGAGAGCGCGGGGCATTTAGCCCTTTGGCGAGCTCGAAGGATGCGGCTCCCACGCGGGAGCACGAGGATTCCGCCATCGAGAGCTCCGAGCATCTACCTCGGTATAGTCAACGGGAACAACATCATAGACAAGTGCAGCAGTGGCAGGAGTCATCGTGGCAGTAGCAGAAGTAAAAACAGCGATTGTAGCTCGAGAAACAAGCCGATTCTATTGAAGAATCGCCGAAGTCCCGATTATCGCCGATACCGAGACAGCGTGCAGCATCGGTTATTGGCCTCAATTCCACGGCGGAAAGATTGGGGCAAGGAATAGTGAAAAGAAGACGACGAAGGAGAAACAGGAAAAAGGGGAGGAGGAAAGGACGAAGAAGAGTGGGGCAAAGGGTCGGCGAGAAGGGAAGCAGAAGCCCGTCGACGTTCTCCTTCTCGCGAGGCTAAAACGAAAGGATCGCTTCTGCTGGAGAAGGAGAAGGAGAAGGCGGTGGAAGCGCGGAGAGGGTGCTTGAGAGCATCTGCGGTAGTAGGGGTATCGCGGAGGAGCACTGACGGCGGCGCGCCGAGCCACGAGGGGCTATTTGAGTTCGAGGGGGAGGGGTGAAAAGAAGCCCTGGCGGGGAGGGGAAGCGGAGGCCTTCGGGGGGCCGACCAACCAGACGGCCGATGATGTCATCGGAGGAGGAGACCGACTGTTTCGCCCTCTACGGAGCCACCACGGATAGTAAGCAACAGCAACTCTTGAAGAAACAGAAGCGCACCAGACAGCGCGTGGACGCCGGCGAGCCACGTAATAGCTACTCGAGCATACCGAACTTCAGCTCCCGGCCATCCTTTCTTGGCGGTGGTCTCTACGGCTCGATATTTAGCGGTAGTGCATCTCATCACGCGCAATCGCAACAAAATCATCAACAACAGCAGCTCCAGCAACAGCCTGGAGCAGCCGGTAGTCAAGGTCATATCGGTGCTACGACGACGGGTTCCACGACAGCTCAGCAACATACCGCCCACGCGGCCTTCGGTTTCTTTGGGGCGCCGGGCTTCGGCCCACCTAATAAGATGTTGAACGAGCTTTTTGGCCGACAGGTTAAACAAGCAACGGATGCCGGAGGATCGCCCCCCGAGGGTAGCCACGGCATGACGGGTGCCGGTATGGATGGTGCGACTAACCTACAACCCGGTGCAGTGGTAAACTGTGACGATCCCGCTACCGCTCCAGAACTAACGCAGCACATGCTCCGTGAAATTCTGCAAGGGCGCAAACTCAGCGCCCTCGCAGTGCAAGATCAACCCACGAATAATAATAGTATACACAATAATAATAATAACACCACGGATCTCCTCAAGTCGCAACAACATCAACAACAAAGTCCTCAACACCAACAACATCAACATCATCAAAATAGTGACAGTGTACGCAGTGGAACAGTGCAAAGTGGCGGAGAGGAAAGTGGTGATGGGAATAATGTTAATCTCGCGAATCACAGTGACAGGGATACCGTGATGCCGGCCGATGCTGAGGACAGTGCCGAAGATGCTGCTTCGGCGGCACGCGCTATGGAAGAAGCTTTCGCAGAGGCTGGCATGGAATCTGGTGCTAATTTAGACGGTTCAGACTGTGATCAAAGCCTTCCTTCAAGTCCTGCTGGTCCTCGATCGGGATCAGTTTCGGTAAAGGAAGAAATTCAAGACTCATTAAATATGAAGCGAAGTCCCAGTCACTCGCCGTGTCCTGTCTTAACGAAGACTGAAACAAGTTCGCCGACAACGGAAATCAAGCGTGCCCGTGTCGAAAATATCGTTAACACGATGCGAAGTAGTCCAGCTCTTCAACCAACAATAGTCAACGGTTGTAAAAAACGGAAACTTTACCATCCGCAACAACAGACTGTGCATCATATTCTACATCACAGTATTAATGATACTATGATGGACGATGAAGAAGAGAGCGAAGAGGAGGAGGATATAGCGACAATAAAGCAAAAACGCGAAGAAAAGGATAATCTTCAGAGAGAGTTGAAAAGTCTTCGTGAACAATTATATGAAGTAACGCAACAATATCAAGAACTTGCCGGTCGAATGGGTTCGTATAATAGTGAGAATGGTGATGCACCTCCGAGCCCTCAACATCAACCTCAACCTCCGCCAAGGCCGCATAGACCTCACCCGCCACCATATAACGGTGCACTTTCGGGGATGCCACCGGATCACGCCACGGCGGCGGCAATGTACCAAATGAGTCAAAAGATTTACATGGAGCAAGAAAGGCTCGCGGCTCTCGAGAGAATGAAGCACCACCAGGAAGCGCAGGCGAGACAGCATCAACATCGACAGAACTCGCCGCAACCACCGGCTCAAGGACCAACTCAACGGCCAGATGTAACTGGGTCATCAACCCCCCAGACTCCTCAAATGCAATCTTCCAATACTCCGTTACAACATAAAGATTTACATGAAAGATTGAATGTTTTTAGAGCGGCTACATCGTCTGCAAGTTCGGCGGTGTCGCAACTCACTGGCGCTGACCTAGAAGTGTTGGCTGACAGTTTAAAAACGGAAATCACCTCATACTTGACAAACTTAATTGACAATATTGTTTCGCGACTTGTACAACAGAAAAAATTTCTTGGCAAACAGAGTGAAGCTGCTCAAGTACCGGCCGAACAACTCCTCAGCAATAAGGAATTATTGGCAAGTCAATTTCTCGAGAGGAAATCTCCAAGGACGAAAGTCGTCGACAGAGGCGCTACTCAACCACCGGGTGGCCCAAACGGGCCACGGGGGCCCCTAAACGGTGGGCCCCCTCCTACGCAATCTACGGGGTTTCCTCCGATCGGATCTATGGGTGGCGGTCCCCATGGGCCCCATTCTGGTCTTACAGAAAACAATCTTAACCAAATCAACCAACTGCCCCCGCACGTCAGGCCCAGTGCAAGTATGTTCCAAACTCCAAAACCGCCAACGATATATGCAATGGCCTCGATGCAGGCGCAACAACAGCAGCAGCAACACCAACAGCAACGTGAACATCACCAACGCGAACAACAACAACGCGAACAATATATGCGAAATGAAATGAGAAACGAAGACAGGGAAAGCAGGGACTCGGAACAAAACGAAGCTCTTTCGCTTGTCATGACACCAAAGAAAAAACGGCATAAGGTGAGATTTTTTACTTTTATTAAATAAACTACGTTTATATTATATTAATCTTCTTATTACTTCTTTCAATAAAATAAAACGTTTCATCATTTATCACAGAGCAATTTAAAGTTGACTATTTCTTTTGATATCAATATTAATGTGTTGCTATATTTCTTCAACAATTTCACTTTTGAAAATATGCTTGCGATATAATATTTTACAGTATATCTAGATTTAATTTAGGAAGTAAGATTAATTTAACGTATTTAGACGTAAAATATAATAATTAGTAATATATAATCATTTAAGATTTTATAAGACCGTTTCTAATCGCTTTCTTTTTTAAATTTTTATTCAGCCTGCCTTTGAGGTACGTGGAAAATTTTATTATTCTGTAATGAAAATAGTTCTTAATGAATAGCTTTTAGTGATTTCCCATTCTAATAATAGCAACAAATTATTATTGATATTACTTTTTGCATGTACGCCAAAATTATAAGAATGTCATATCAACAACGTGCATTATAATCACATATTTGAGTATACGCTGTACAAAAAACAAATGTTTTTTATTTTTGAAATAATGACGTTTTTTGATTTTTCTAACGTGGAACCATATAATCTCAAAAATCTATAATCACTACATATAAATTAATTATTTTCAATTATTATAACGATCGAGGCACTAAATATAAATTGGCATTCACAATATTTCTTAATATATATTTTTTTTATTTGTTTGTTCTGAATAAAAATGAATTAAATCGATTTATACATATATTCAACTATGTGACACTTTCTCAGCATGTTATTTTTTCTTATTGCTTCTTTATTAATATTCTGGTCTTCAGTTTTACATAAAAGTGATATAAATATTATTAATAAGTATATCTATTGTATATTATATTATTTCTATTGCATATTATAATAATTAATGAAAATTAAGATAACACTCCCCGTAAAATCGATATTATAAAATCTATTTTTTCAGATATTATTTAACCTTATCTATTGTAATCTACTTAAAATACTAATATTCATGATTCCAATAAATATACAAAAACAGACCATTTTTTAACTGTTCCATTCAATAATAGTTATTATTAACGATCTCTTAGTGTGGCTTGCATGCTAGATAAAGAATAAATGGGAATGACGACCTCATATAAAATTGACGATTGTTCTGTAAAGGTCACCGATACGAGAATTACGCCACGAACGGTCTCGAGAATCCTCGCTCAGGAGGGCAATGTGGGAGGACAAGGAGGTTGCGAAAGTCCGCCGCCACCGCCGCCTCCGCGGCCCTATCACGCACCTCCGATGCTACCGGTCTCGTTACCGACGAGCGTGGCGATACCGAACCCCAGCCTCCACGAAAGCCAAGTCTTTTCGCCGTACTCGCCGTTCTTCAACCCGCACGGTAGCCACGGTCAGGTGCCACCCCCGGGACCTCACCACTTGCCGGCGAGTCCGCCTGGAGGCGGAGTGGAACTCAGGGACTCACCTCCACTGCCCCATGCACCGGCGATGCTGCATCCGGCCTTGTTAGCGGCAGCGCAGCACGGCAATCAGGACTACGGACACCTTAGAATGGACAGCAACGACCGTGGTAGTGATTGCAATTCTGGTGAAATCAGCTACGACGGAATTCAGCCTACAATATCCTTTTCCAATGCTACATTCTCCAAAACTATTCATTTTCATGAACATCTATTTTTTTTTTATTTTATCATTTATTGGTATCGAATATATAATTAGTTTCGAGAATGACAGTTTTTTGATTAATACACGAATGGCAGGTTACCACCGTATATGGTTATATAAAGTGTCTTTTTGATACATGGCAATTGAATTATTTTTGAAAATTTCATGTCTTTTTGACTCTATCATTTTGCGTTCAAAACTATTCTAATTTGAAATTTTTGCAAATATTTTATTAGTATATTTAAAAAAAAAAAGTCCAAACTTATTCGTCCTCTGCAGTAGATGTGTTACAAATCTGAAACTAAGTAGAAAAAACCTTCTGGATGATCTAACAGGAACTCGCGATGAGAATTCGTACAAATGTTGGTTAATTTACGGCGTAAAGTTTAGATAATAATCGAGCGTTGATTCGATACTCGAAGTTTACGCGGCTAACTAACTTTCATGATTCTCCCGTGCATTAGACGACCGGATAGGCATAAGTATTTTTGAGCCTAAGTTTAAACTTAATTAACTTCGGCACATGTAAACCCGTCAAGTCACGTACGCCTTTGTTTAGATTTGTTCTACTCTATACTGGAAAGATTATATTAAAAGTCAACGTTATTAAAGATTTAATATAAGGTGATGACTTGTAGAATAAAAAGTTTTCCACATTTGGATGATTTCATTCTCCTCAGTGATTAAGAGCACATGATGAAAAACAAATCTCGAATAATTCCAGCAGAACATTAAAAATTGATTTGACTCTGTCGCGTCGGTTTCGGGTAAAAAATATTGCTTAGCTACATTATCGTATTAAATAATACCATGTTATATAATAAAAGAGAAAAAGTAAAAATATTTCTATTGTAAGTGCATATTGCACGGGTTAAAAAAATCGTAATTTTTCCCGGATAATCGGTACGAAAATGCTGGAGCGCGCGCCGTGTGTATTTTTCGCGGATTCTCAAAATAGACTCTCTTCCGTGCGAATTGTTCGGCGAGTACTCATCGACTTATCTGTCGGTCACCTTGGCTGGTAGGCAGCAGGCAGGGTCGTCTCGATTGTCGAAAGAGTATACCCAACGTGCCATGTGATCTGCTTGCAGAAAGATCGGCCAGGGAGGAGAGGCGAGGTCGCCGTGTGTGAACACGGTGCATCGGAACTGCATCGTATGGTCTGAGCGTTCGATCGGCATACGAGCTTTCTTTGCCGCCTTTTTAGTCAGCCTTTGATGTAAAATCAATGGCGCATTTCCCCGTAGGGTAGGTCGAGCGCGCTGCTCTGCCGCCTGTAGTAACGGCAACATCAGATTCTCGAGTCGCCCTTACGCGCACTGCTAGTCCGGCCACCGTCCTCCACGTACGCGCAAAAATATGCGTTTTCCGACATAGGCATTTTCGGGTCACCCTTGGAACAATTAGTCGACGTCGTGGTCGTCGCCTTTCTCATGCGCCGAGATCGACAAAGAATCGCAAACACGCGGATTAAACGAGCAAGAATGTGATGAAACCACACCGAGAAAGATCCTATTAACGATAAGGAGAAGGTAAGGCTTCAGCTGAGGATACGGACGACGATCGCTGGTTAACCTCTGATAGGTCCCTGCTACGTACTAACCCTCACGACTTTCACAGCTTGTACGATTTCTAATCCAATTTAATACGAAGGAAAACACGATTAAATTTGAGATATTTGCACTTGCCGAGAATAAGATAAATGTCGCCCACTACTGCTTAGGTATCCAGATTGAAAAGATTTGTCGTAAAGAACTGCATTGTTTATGTTGACTCACCTTCACTTATTAATTGATCTTTATATATACTTACTGCCATTTGCTTGAAAACGCGGTACTATTATGAAACCTTTGAAATATCTTTCATTATTAGAAATATTGAAAATAGGTTGAATTCTGAAACTTAGCTTAAATATATAATAATTATATTTATGCATCTGCGTCACCTTGAGCGTTAAATGGCGGCGCGTATCATAAATGTAATGTCAGTTAAGTTTGAGAATCACTTTAGAGAAAAATATTTCCTTAACCACAGTGCACTCGTCGACGTTGACGCCGATGCATCTCAGGAAGGCGAAGCTGATGTTCTTCTGGGTGAGGTATCCGTCCTCAGCCGTCCTCAAAATGTATTTCCCTGACATCAAGTTCAATAAGAATAATACTGCACAGCTCGTCAAGTGGTTCTCCAACTTTCGGTAAGTCTTGCTTATTATGCATATACATAATGTAAAACTTATTATCATAATTACTACCTCCATATATATATATGTATATTTCTTACAATTTTGTCACAATTTTCCTGACATTTTTACATCGGAATTCAATTGTGCATTAAAGTAATTCTGATTAAATGGAGTATAATTGAATTTCGAGGCAATTCAAGTTTCACCAGTCGAGCAAGTGTCGAGCTGGAGAAGCTCGTGTTCGTTTCGGACGACATGGTCACTTTATCGATGGTACATTTCATCGAATTGTCGGACATTTTTGTTTCCCTTATAAAAGATGCCATGTAAGCTTTATGCAAACGAGAACGAGGTATTCGTAGGATCGACCACTCCCATTGTGAACGTTAGGAGCGAGCAGAACCCATGAGACGGTGGTCGGTAGTTGGGTGTGTCCGAATCTTAATTACCCTCCCCCGCGAGCATCTGGATAAGTAACCCGCCGACATTGTGGCAGGTAGAGAGTAGGTCGGTACACGCTGACCAGAAGGCATTAGCATGATTATAATTAGGCTGAGTACGTTCAGATGTGAGATATAAGGCGGACGGAGGTTCCCGCGCGGCCTCGACTTCTAATTCACGTGTTATTGCGAATGCTTGACGTTTTCTTATCCGCTCAAAAGTGCTCGTAGGGAAATATAATCAAAACTCTTCCCGATTCAATGCATAAATCGATGTTCCATCGTGAACCTAAGTATTTATTACTTTATTACGGCAAATAATCTCACATTTGATCAAATTTAAAGAATGTGACAAAAATAAACAAATAAATCTAGATTTAAAAAATGTATTGTGCGCAATAAATCAAGTCCTTATCCAGTTTGTATTTAATCTAGGTTTATTGACTGCATCTTTGAGTATTGCTTAGAATTTACAGTTTTTTGTCAGAACGGATGCGGATCACGTAATGAAAGAGAAAAGTGTAGAGTGGTCGTTTACAAAGTTTCGAAAGTCCGGCATATATTGCATCGCATATTGCAGCAGACACAAAGCTAATTAAGAGTTGAATGTATTTTACTACATTAATGCTCCATGTCCGTCCGGGATACCTCACAGTTTCACCCCTCATACACGTATATACGCACACATTCGTATATGCCTTCTTTCTCGCGCCATTCGCGGTCTCCACGATGAGCGTTTCTAGATTCACGAACGTAACCCTTTCACGTACATCCCTTTTACAATGACGAAACCCCAAACTACAGGCCAGTAGAGGCTCGTTCCGTCGACATCCCTTCGCAGCCGGTACTGCCGTCCCTTTCTGCTCTTTTCCTTGATTTTTCCGATAGACTGCGCAGCATGCAAATTAACAGAAGTGCACTACGCGCATTGCACTGCCCTCCGAAAAGTAATTTTACTTCCTTCGTAAACGAACATTTCGCGGTTATTATTTGAGTATATAACGAGTTGAAAACTGTTACGAAATAAATATTAGAGCAGTTTTCGTCGTAGAATGCAATTGCGTTTTGTTTTGTTTTTTTGTTTCAAAGAGAACTTGTTCAGGATTAATTTTTGTTTTTACGATTTTTTAAATAAATTCTTACTTTGTATATTGTAAATAAAGTAAATAAAGCTTGTCGTAAAGAATACAACTCGAACCAAATTTATCGATTTAACCCTTCCTATGTCTATTTTAGATGATTCATCAAAACGGTCTTTAACATAAATAAGTTAGTTTCCATTTTCTCGAAACTTATCTTAGGCCTACCTTAGCTTAGGATTCACTCATCACCTTTTTAACCCTTTTCACGCGTGCTTTCTTCCCTTCGCTTCTTCGCTAGCTAATCACGTAACGGTTTACGGGGAGTTTTTCTACTTTTATCCTAGCAGGTACCATTGAGCGTGCTCGATCTGATAGCTTAATGCACTGCTTCCTATACGGAAATGCTTCGCTACATTATTTCTTTGTTTCCATACATGTCCAGTTTCACCATCACTCACGAAACTTTTGTCACGAAGAACGAATGTCTGTCTCGCCTATCGAGCGTTTCGCGACAAGCATTAGACGACGTTATGAAATTCGACATAATCAACATTTACGATTTTCTGTTCAACTAAAATATATGCTTACTTATAATTCATATATAATAAAAATTATCAAATGCAGTATATTATTGAATGAAAGCACTTATTACTGTCTCTTAAAATATCATTACTCATTAGCAATTAGAATTTTTATTGTATTTTTGCAAAAAATCAAATATATATATTTATAAAATATTTATTGCATTTCACATACTGACGTGAGAAATGTATTAGTTTCATTGGTAAGATATTTTAGTTAATGGGTATTTCCCTAGTCTATAATTACCGGGAAAGAAGTTGAGCGCTGTCCTAGTATGGCGCGATTAGAATCACCATTTATTATTTGATCTATCTGCTAAAGTAAAATCGTATATTTTCCTTCTCACATATTTTGCCATCTACATACACGTGCGGCACGAAATGACGAACGCGAAGGTCGATAAAAAGTGCCCCTCCGATAACTTGGTGAAATGGGTCTTTATTGGCACAGTTAATCGTATCAGTTTATATAAGGAAGGAGGCTCAGACCTCTAAGAGGATTTTCTTTTCAAGTAGTTTTTGATGGCCTATTGGATATTTAATTTAACGTAGTACCCCATTTCACACCAAATCTAAGCACTGTACGGTATCTTCTGTGCCATTATCAGTCGGACACGTTATCGACATCCTTCGATGGATAAAGAACCGACCAGTGGCGATTGGGGTCGTTGCGATGCACCAGGCAGCGGGGTCAGGGGCGAGGGTTGTCCGGGGTTGAGGAAAATAGAGATGAAACCGTGGGGTTCACCGTCGTTATCAGATCCCAGGACAGGACACGCGACTGAGCTGGCTGATCTTATCTGTCAGGATGGAAGAAATTTTATGTCGTATAATGGACAATGAACGTACACGACTCGGACAGTCGTCAGGGCCGCGACTAGCACGAAACCACCCCCTCCTTCTCTTTAAATATGAAAACGCCGATTCCGCCATAATGATTGCCGTCGAGAAAATACGAGCTGGCAGTTCAGAAATAAAAAATAACTCTCTGGCGTAAGGATAAATCGGGAATAAAAGTAGCAACACCCGCGTAACTAAATTCCCGCGATTCATTTAAACAAGTATATGAAATAAAAGAAATACGCTCATTAAGCCAATGAAGAAGTCAGTGCGTTAAATTATTCAATTTACTTTTATCAAGTGTTAAAAAGAAGCTTTTAATGCAGTATATTGTGTTAATAATAATTTATGTTGATATTTTGTTTTATACGATAAATTTAAAGCGAAAAGGGTAGTAGAATTTTGTATTTATTTATCACGGAATCTTCCTCGTATGTTCAGAGATCGCTATCGATAATTCTACCTGGGCTTCTTCCTCGGGTCGCGCTTTTCTTATCGCGGCGTTCATCTCTTCGTAGTCGGAAGTAAAGTGGCACGCGTCTGTCCCGGAGAAAGTAGTAATCGCGGGGGTGGCATAATGACGAGGTAATTCTCTAAACACAAATTTCCTTTCCAACCCTTATCTCCTCGTCGGACACACGTGACCAATCGTTAGCGCATCGCCGCTCCTTCTTTCGGATCGTCACTAACTCTTATACTTTCGTGACTCTTGCGCGACACGAGTCCCACCTTTCTCTTCGTAAAACTGTTATTTATAATGGAAAGAAATATGACTTGGAAGCATTAACGTCCACGATTAATTGACTACTCTCCGACAAATGACTTACTACTTTCACAACAAATTATAAATAAGAGACGGCCTTGGAATTTGGTTTTGTATTTCTTGCACTTGCGTATTTAATTAATGATGATGATTCAATTCTTTGACTTTACAACCGTAACTTGTAATTTACATTAGTATGACTCTATAATGCTTAACAAATTCTACGAAATTAATTATATTGTTTGAAGAACTCGCACTCCTTTATTGTAAAATTTGCATATTGTTTATAAATGAAGTGGGCGAATATTATACAAACTATTTTATAAAAGAAAATATTCTGTAATGATGAGATACAAATTTTATTCGAGTATTTTACCTTCACATTCAATTCCGAATGGATAATTGTGCCTAGTGCTATATCCTGGTATTATTTGTTTGCTCAATCTAAAATTCCACCAATGCTCAGTGTAGACTTTCTGTATTAACGCGAATACGCGGATTCTCAATTTTATTTTTACGCATAATTTCATAACACAATTCAACAAGTCTTTAATTCATATAATTAAATTATAAATAATGTAAATTTTTACTCTCAAATGGTACAAGTGCATTGTACGTTATACGTTATACACTATTATTTTATATGTTATACCTGGTCTGGACATACAATAGAAGTGTAAATAATTTGTAAATAACTAGACATCCAGTAGACATCCAATTTTAGCCCATAGACGAATGGATGAAAATTTAATGAATCATAGACGTCCAATGGACGTTGAGTGCTTATTGGCCTGGTATTCATCCTTTACCTAATCCTTATTAAATTAGTGGCTTGGAATTTATATGAAATAACTGCCGCACCAGAAAGATATAATTCGTAATTCAGTTCCTTTATCTAACCCTCGCTTCGCTTCCTAATAATTTATTCATTCTCCTCCCAAATTAATCACGAATCTTTAGTCGAGTACGAAGGCGTCTAATTAACAAGTCGGCAGGCGGTTTACCGAAATCTTGAGTGCAAACGGGCTCGAGAGGCAATCTCACCACATGGGCTACGCGCGTCGCGCGCTTTTAATCCTTCAAGATTGTGTGTGCCCGGTAGCGTGGATGGAAAAAAGTAGCGGGCGAAGGCCATTTAACGAAAGGGCTAGACGCCCGATGTAGGATGCATGGGGTACGAGTGTGTTTGCCTACTCCTCTCCGCGTGCGCCATTTTTCAGCACATGCCACGGGTTTTCCCTTATTGCGAAGAATAAGCCTACTCGACCGCCAGGAGGAAAATTCGAAGCTCGAGGTAGCTCGGTGCTTTATGGGTATGAAAAGATTCGAATCGATTTGCATCCGTGTGCGTGCATGCGACGACGATATGCCAACGGGCAAATTAGCCGCGAGCGTGACGACGCGCTTACTTGTGCCGTTGTGCTCTGCCTATCCTTTTTTTTACCACGGGTAGTCTGCACAAGCATGTGAGCTTTTGGCATTCGTGCCGGAAGCGCATAAGTGGAAGCCTAACAATTAAGCTCTTAGGCCCTTAATATGTCTCTCATCCTCCCTGTATTCTTTCATCCACCTTCTTTCGTTGCAAAGCACAACGTGCAATAGTTATTTCAAGTGTCTTGCAAGATCTCGAGTTCATTTTAACGCTTCCAAATCCCTTCATGTTTCTCATTACAATAATTAAGCGCTTATATTAGGACACGATAAGGCAGAATGTACGCTACAATATATTTGTGTGATATATCTAAGAATAGGGAGATTATATTTAATCTGCAATATATTCGGCACATAATAGAATAGTGGACAATTTTAAAGTACAAGAAACTCTAAACCACTTTCTTTCTTCGAATTTTCTTTGTTTATACGCCGATGATGCTCGAGTTATACTTATAAGTCTAAAACAATGAGATTCTGGAAAATGAGCAAGTATGTATCCTTTGAGAGAAAGCTGTAGAGGAGAAACTATCCCGACCTGGAGGAGAAGAAGCTCCGGGGGAAATGATAAGAGAGAAAAAAGGTAAAGATACGCCGCAGTGCAGGATGTCTCGCGCGTTTTCGCATTTAGAACCCTTTTTCGATGAAAAGGAAGAACTCGGTCTTTGACTTTATCCTCAACAGAGCCGCCTCCTCGGTACGATTTCTTCTCCTATTCGTCCAGTTTTTTGTCTCTCTTTTGCCTTGTTCTCTCTAAGGAAAGAAAAGGTGATGAGAGCCCTTGATCGCACAAGGGTGAAGTCTTATTCGCGTCTCTCTCTCTCTCTCTCTCTCACACGTGAGAGGCGAATACGCGTCGAGAAGTGCGGGATCTCGAGGAACTCGTAGTGACTCCTTAATTAAAAATCCAGTGCACGGCACAATGGAGTGGCAACTCTTTGGGTACTGTTGCTTACTGCTGACGTCGGACTTCTGTAGCGTATCCTCCTACAATGGTAACTTGAGGTAGCGACAGCGACGGACTTTCAACTTCCTCTTTTGCATCTCGATTACGGGTTCTTGCTCTGAGCACTCAATAACGATCTACCAAAATGCCCACAGTAATAAATGCACGATTCTTCTTTATCTTCATAACTGATTATCGTAAAGCTCAACGGAAGTACGAGTATAACAACATATCGTGGAACTCTTAAGCTATTGTTGATTACTCTTAGTCATTATATATTATTGATAATGAGAGCACTTTGGGATATTAAAGCGTTCATATATGTCGATATCGATTATTTGTATTTACCCTTATCAGAATATCTCTTAAACTTCAACAATCAGTAGAAAAGGTTTTATTCTGTATGATTTCAAAAAGAGCTCAAAGTATATTGAAATTATTTTACTCCTCTTAGTTATGTTACGAGTGATTTGCTTATATATAAAGATATATCCAGTTATCGAAAATGTATATGGATTCAGAATGTAATGCATTTAAAAAACATTTCTATGTTTATTCATTCTGTATATGTCTTTCAGTTTTAAGAATTCATTATTTTGTCTCTTTTTTTTATTTAAATACATTTGAATGTATCGTTAACATTTATAGATGATAAGATTTTTTCATGGTTTAAATATTTTTAAATGATAGAGAAGTATTCTTAGCTTTATAAATTGGCAGATTATATTATTTATGGATTTGCATGTATTCAAGCGTAATATTATTTATTTATAAAATAGGATTGAAATTCATTCATATATTTTAGATATATTATTTTTTAATCTGAAAGAATTCAAAATAAGGATAAAATAAGGGTTTAAAAATGATGAAATAAAAGCATTTTTATTCATGTCAATTCATTTCCGATTGCTGGCTAGGTAGACTTGACCGTAAAACGGCCGCCGTGAAATGATAATAGGGCAAATATGTATATATAGGTTCCCCCTGTGTCATATGGCCTACGATTTGGCGAGGAGAGAGGATGTAAAATTTTAAAACCGATGAAATTGATTTCTCAATCAAAATTCCCAAGCCTGCAAAATATCTTAGGTCAGCCGGAGTGGTTATTGTCATAATGCTAAATTGAGGTTATTTATAATTTAAATATGGAAGAAAAAAGATGATTTGTATAAAAATTAAAGATTGGACTTGTTATTGGGCTTAGATGCAAAGACAAATGATTTTTCTCTCGGATTGAAGTTGTAGTACGTTAAGTTAATTGCGCTTGATAAACCTAACATATATTCACTGTATGTATTGTACAATGTACATTTTATTCAGAACTTTGACTTTCGTATTGTAAGTGAGTTTTAAAATGATTTTCTTTTCTCGAATTTAAAATATCTATTGAAGTATATGGTACAAATCAATTAACTGTTAAGTATACGGTAAATACTTGTAATTCTATGTCACAACAAAATTTGCAATGTCTTCTAAAATTAGAATAAAGTTATATTATGCTATACATATGTATCTTCGGTTCCCCGCACGTAAAGTTCATGAATTGTGCACGTCGGGTACGCCAGAGGAACGCGCCTTTCCGTCAGTCTAGGTGACCCCTTTTCAATGCGCGACGTCGGAGTGCGAAGTTAGAGAACGAGAATAGAGAATAGAGCGAAGGAGAAAAGAGGTATATTTTTTTCAAGAAAGCGCTTTGAGGGTAAGGCAGATAAAGCTGCCTGCCTGACCGAGCGAGCACACCCCTATGTAGTGGTTTTGCGCGTAAACGGCAGTCACTTAATTAAAAATTACTTAATTACGTTCTTGGTACTAATTAGTGGAGCCCGAGTTCTCTTTTCCGTGAACCTCGACTCCGACGTTGTGCCCCTTCTCCTTCCCTTCGATGCAATGCCGTTGCCGTTACCGCTTTTCGCTCGTTCGCCTGCTTTCTTTCTTTCTTTCTATCGTTTCTCCCTCTCGCCAATCCTCGAGAACTCCCCAGCAGCATTCCACGACGAGACCGTGCATCTCTGTCTCATTCTTACTCACATTCACTTGCGTGCATTTTGTTCCAGGAGACATTGAATCTTTCTTCATTGCGTTCTTTTTCCTGCGCAAAGGATCGCGCCCTCGTGACGAAACTGAATAAATTTCTGGAAAATACTTCTCTCTCTATCTAAGATTTCCTTTTCAAAGTGGAGTGGAATTTTGAAGTTGCACGTAAGATCAAAGAGTTGTTTTTCAATCGAATTTAACTAGGATTGGTAGCGTTGCCTTTTTCTACATACCCTTTTTGCATGTTTATATCCCCAATATAATTTGTTTTTATGAACAGTAAATTTACGCTATCAATCGGTTTTGGTTCGAACAACCACGAACAATACTTTTGTATCGTTGCTTTACTTGCAAAAAATAAGCCCACGATACACAAATAGTAATTTCATTTACGAGTACACTATATTATCTGGATGATTGGCTCATAAAAGCCCAACTGATTTCTTATAATGTTAAAGTTTATGCAATACAGTACAGTACCAGTAAATCATTTCGCAAAGAGTAACTATAGAAACATTCAAATAAGGGCAACAGTTCCAACCTTAAGAACGAACGTCTCGGCCTAAGGGAAGACTTTGATAACCGTGACGTCTCGAAAGAAATCTTTTACTCTGTCACCGTTGGGGCTCATAGTGCGAAATATCTCACGCCCTGGTGTTCCTATTAGACTTTTCTTTACTTCCGTAATGAACACAAGTACAAGAAGCGACGCTTATTAGCTGGCCGGTAGACAATGCATTGGCCGCAGGCTCATCGCGGGAGAAGCAGCGTAGGCTGATAGGAGAGAGACAGAGAGAGAGAGAGAGAGAGAGAGAGCTGGAAGAAGAACGAGGGGTTCTCTGAAATGGGCGATGGAATATGGGAAGGGATTCGATGGCTGGGTGCAGGGTTGAATTTTATGGGGGATGTAGTCATCGTGGCTGTAAGGCCAATCCATCCGTTATACTTGCATCGAAACCGATGTACATTCGATAGCAAAGATTTCGTCATTCGTATACTGGAAATCTAATGAAAAGCTGGAGAAAATTACTCCATTATTATTCCGTGAAACAGTTATTATTGTAATGAGATCGGTGTAGGAATATGTAGGTAATTTAGTAAAGTCAGATTATCATATTGGTATACTAGTTTCATTTATTTCAGTCGTAATATCAGGTTTCAATGTGTAGTTGACAAATGTCAAGGATCTTAAAAGTGTCAAAAGTATAATACAATGATCCATGATACCATATGAAGGTATATAATTTCCCGTTGCAACTGATAGATTATTTGCTCCGAGTCTCTATGTACGGCGAATGTATATAAGTCTGCCATTATACTTTTCTTTATGACTGAAATTTGCATTTCTCCAATCTCAACGAACTTGCCGAAATGGTTCATAAATATTAACGCGCCTCCATTGATACGTTCCTCTTTTCACAAAAGTGATCCCTTTAAATCACAAAAGTACGTTCATATATTATCAAACTTCCGAATCCTTCTTTCCGTGCATTTTATTCCCTACCCAAATGCATTTCTTCGTGCAAATAATGTTATTTCACATTAGTCAAAAATTGTGTAACATTAGTATGATATAAAATGCGAAAAATACACTTTCCCGCAGTTGATTACAGAACCGCCGTCGATGGAATAGGCAACTAATTAATTAATATAAAAATATCAAGTCGACGCCGAAGAGCAATATTTAGAGTAAAATCGTTCCGCGAAATCCCCGGGATTTTACCGTTCAGTTACGAGAGAGCACCGGCGTATTTCGCATGTCGTCGGGTGTGCGGCAGACGGCTCCTCTCCCGGTACCTCAGCGAAAAAAACGCGAAATGATAATACGTTCCGGTGTCCCGCTCTAATCGGCTTTGTATCCAACGCGATGGCGGAATCTGCGCGATGCTTCGCAGCGCGGGAGTGGGAAACTGCAGGCTTTATCCCCCGTTTATCGTCCGCCTCGTCGGCCCCATAAAGGATTTAATTTCCATCCACCGGCGAAAAACGCGGAAAACAGTTTATCAATAAGAGTTACCGCGCAGTCTCGGAGAAGCCCAGGGGATGAGGAGGTGGAGAAAGAGGGGCATCGTAATTGACCAAGCGCGATGGGAACAATTTAGCCGCCTCAGCCGTCGCTTTTCGACTGTCACGCGTGAATTGTCTCGTATCGATTGGAGAGCTTTTGACCTTTTCGCTCGCTCCGCCGATTGTCTCCGAGTTAGCGAAATGAACACCCAATTCGCCATTTTTTCGTTGGAGTTTTAATATTGGAATATGCCAATTTTTATTATTCCGGTCGTGTTCTGTTCAGATTATGACGTTTCCCTTCTAGCGGAATGGATCCGAAAAAAAAAAACATTCTATCGACGATCGAATATCTTTCTGGAAATGCTGTAAATGAGATTCGCAGAGGTCCACGGAAAAATTATCATCTACCGTTCAGAGTTCGCAATACTCGATTTCGTGATTTCTACAAAATATTTTTATAACCAGTGATCAGCCTTAATTTCTATATCGATTCATAATTTTGTTTGTCGTGTCATGACATTCGCGTAATTAATGACGAAATCTATCAATTTATTATTTTCGTCTGGAGGGCGGACCAAGCACACGCGTTGGCGCAAAAAAAACTGAGATAAAAAGTCGCACAGAAAGGCGCATGTGAACCCCTGTGATCGACGAGTGGTCCGACGCGTTGGGCCTCTCTTGTGAGGCCTAGAGTGCCAAATTGGAAGCGCGGGAATCGGCGTGAAATTACTGCGTTTCGGCCAACATTTACCCTGGTTCTCGCGGGGTTCCACTGGACAGTGACTCGGAATTGATTTCGTTTGAAATCTCCTCCCCGGTCGTCCTCCCCAGCTTGTATTCTACCCGTCACCTGCATCGACCATCCTCTTCCATGCATTTCTCTCGTTTTCATTCACTCTCATTACCTCCACCTCTCTCATGCACCTCATTCTCTCTTACTCGCTGTCCTCCTCCAACTGCAATTCTCTCTCTCTCTCTCTCTCTCTCTCTAGCATTTTCTCTCATACGCACACACACACACACATACTGTCCATCGAATTTTGAGTTCTCTTTTTCGTTCTCTGTTCCTCTTTCCCTTTCGCCTTTCGTTTTTTCTCATTCTCTCCATCTTCCTCTCGTTCCCTGTCTCGTATTCTCCCCTATCTCGTATTTCATCCAGTGTTCTCGGTACAGACCCGGCAAAATGCAGCACACAAAAAATTCACTTTTTCCCGTCGGCGTCGTCCGCTGGTATCCTGTGTGCAGTCAAAGGCTGACAGGAAAAAAATTGTTCTCTCGCATTCCGAGTAAATTAGTTCCTGAATTACCTGACCTCAAAATGTTCTTTTTTACGAAAATTATTAAATTATATGTATTAAATATTGCTCGTACGTTGTAAGATTATTGATTTTATAGTCGCGAGTTTCCATTAATATAAGATACAAAATTTGTCGAAGAGAATGTTCGTAGTAGGTTTTTCTATGAAATGACACATTAAATATTTCTTAAAGTGATGCGTAGACGTCAATACATTTTACTATAGTGCACAAAGTGTCAAGGTAAAAGTATTACGGCATGGAATTATTAATCGTAAAACTGGGTTATCTTGAGATTCTGCTTGACCGATTATGAGGAGTGTCGGACAAACGATTTTTCCATTCGAATAAGTCAATTAATACGAATGCATAGGCCTTGGGTTCGCGCGTATTATGGTCGAGAAAGTACAGACGTCGGAGAGATCAGCGGGATGCGCCGTCCGATATTTTTGTCAGCAAAGCGATATCTAGGTAATTGCATCTGTCCTTTACGTCCTACAGTGGCGGTAGCCAGATCAAATGGAATCGTCCGATGGAAGTTATTCGATCCTCCGCCGCCCCCTGGTTTTTCCGTTCGTTAAACTCGTCCTCCCCGTACTTTTTAGCTCTCGGCAAAATCCCCTTGTCAAAAGATCTCGACGTTGGACGTCGGTGCGCTACTTTTAATTCAGCGAGTTTTCAATCTGCAATCGTCTTCGTGTCACCTTTTGGAATTTCAAAAAGTACTTCCAGTGTTCTAGTCAAGGAAAAATCCCTCTCGAGAAAAGAAATACATTTAGATGCACCTTAATGATAAATTATGAAAGGTATAAGTGGTGTATGCATGAGATTATGTAGTCCGATTGTAATTATTACATTCCATCTGTATTTCTATGTTCCTCAACAAACACGAATTACATCGTCACGCCAAACTGTAGCTACTGTACTGATAGCAGCCAATTCTAGAATATTTTCTCCGGTCGATTTTAACCGATGTTTCGAGTACAGTTACAGAGTCGTATGTAAATCGCCCATACAATATTTTGTCTTCAAAGTATACCAGAGGCGGTACAGAATGCATGCGGGCAATCGAACAAGTAAACTACGGCTATCTTATAAACTATTATACGGGCGATAAGTAGGCCGACGAAATTCATTGCCGCACGATTAGACAACGAAGAAGGAGATTAACCTTTGTCCTTGGCATGCTACTAGATTACAAATATTGGAACATGTTATATCGGCCTTTATTATAAATTTAATGATGTGCAATGTATTTTTAAATAGCGTATTTGAAAGTTCCTCATTGTAAAAGGTTAATGACGGTATACTTCTTTTGAATCCGTTGAAGAATTAAATACTTTAAAGTGAAAAGCTACCTAGGTCGATCCACCGGTATAATAAAAAATGAAAATATCTGATCGGGTTATCTGTGGCAATATTGGATAATTTTATATGTACTTTATATGTTCATATTGATTTGAAAGGGTATGCATTATTGTGAATGTAGATGATACTCGTCAAAATGCAAAAAACCAAGGTAATGTTATAATCTTTCAAAACGTTGAAATTTTGATCAGTACGAATAATCTGGATAATGTATATATATATATATATATATATATGTGAAAATTTGTGAGATGAACATCATAAATTATTTAACGACCATAATCATAACACTTTTCGACATTTACAGACTGTGAGATTCATTTCGACAGAGTGACAGTTGTCAAGTAAATCCTATTTATTGTTGCCCTATATGCGTGAAGTATCGTGCGTTTATGCATGTAAGCTGGTACGTTTGATTGCGTGCACATGGATAGAAAACATACTTATGTGCGTAAGTTGCAACCATCTCCAGAAGGGTGCTTCGTGCCCTTGGCTAACCTACTGCCCTACTGGTTACAGCAATATCCTCCCTAAATAACCACCCACCCTATTCTTATTCATTTCACGCATAATGGTTTAAATCTCGCGAATATCTACTCAGTGTGCTTGTCAAAGATAACGAGTTCAGTAGACAAAGGGCGCGATGAACGGTTGACATCAAATGTTTAAAATTACTACAAAAACTAGAAGCTATATTACAAGTAAGACCATGCGTCTAAAATTAGATATTAGATTTATCATTAATTGAAAATCTTTTATTCGTGAATTCGCGACATTCGTTCATAACTACAACTCGTATAGCTAAGCGCCTTCCTGATTAACTGCAAAATCATATTGATCGAATCTTTCCATTCATCCGCATAGATGCGTGTCACGTATTATTACGAACGTGTACCTACGTGAACGAACATGCCTGTAATCTATCGGCAACTTCTCTCGACCGTTTAAACCTTGTATAGTTTCCGTTCTTTTTTTTATTACTCAGCTTTATTTTTGTCTATAAATAGAAGAGCGTACCAAGCGCGGAGGAGAAAGGACCGTAGGAAGATGCACGCTCGGATTCCTTCTCGCACGCGAGAATCGTTTCTCTTAGTTGTTCTACGGTAAGACAAACAATTATAAAAAAAGACAAAGAAAAAAATCACCCTTCTCGTAACGGATGACAAGCAGCTAACGTGGCTTGCAAAATGTGTTCTTTTATCATCCTTCTCATTCGTATCTCGGCCGTTCTATCCTCGGCTTCCTCGCTCGCTCTCGCGCTCCCACCATCCTCTTTCTCGTTCCTCCTACTCCTCCCTCTCCTCCTTCTGCCCCTCCTGCTCCTCCACCTCTTTCATGCGTTTTTCGCATGACACTCCGCTCACGACTTAGGTCGGCATAATGTGGTTTAGCATGGTATAACAGGAGGCAAACTTGACAACAAAGAATTATTGATTTTTCTCTCAGAGATGAATGAGCTGGGCGGCTGAGCAGTCCTGCTAGGGTATTTGACAAAGGATGTTTTCCAAGTCCCTAACCTAGGTAACCCTTCTCCTACGCATGTATGCTTCCTTCATGACGTATTCTTGGAACCTCGCGGATACTGTTTCGGACACGCAACAGTATTACTAAGCACAGAATGACATTGTTCTATCAGAATAACATTGTTCTATTTGGTTTGTACTCTTTACAGTTGCTCTGGTCCCTAACTTTTTATTAATAATTGTTTCGTTTACATTCACTATCCTTTTTTAATGCAAAAAGAAATGAGGATCCGATGGGTAATGTTTTATTGCTGTTTGACATTCTCGAGCTATCGATTGATCCGTAATATTGGAAACTATACCTGCTAGCATAAATAGCAAAACATGCATGATGCCAACGTTTAGAGTTATAATGTAGTGCGTCGCGAGGATCAAACATTTTAATCATTAAAAATATTAAAAAGATGCAACATTCGACTACTGTGTCTCCCAGCGAAGCAAATCGATCGAATAAAAAATACTCCATTGAAAACGCAGAGGAGACGATTCGTATTCGATATTGCGTTGCATGGAATAAAGCATTGAGGAAAAATGCACAGGTGTATACTAGATACAGGAATAGCCTAGTCTTTCTAGTATCTGATTATATTAATTTATATTACTGAAGAGTAACTGCTAATACCGGTTGCCCTAAACGTAATGAGAAACCAAAAATTCATTAACATTTCTCTTTTTCTTAGTTACTTTTCCGACTTTTACTTCCTCTAGTATTCTCGTATATCTAGTTTTCTTGAACTCGATGAAATGAAAAATAATTAGCGGATTTTTAAGCCGTTTCTGCGAAATCTCCGATATGTTATTATGAAAGTTTCGTAATGTAGAGAGTAAATCAATTTCTTAACTAAGCAATGTATTTATTTAATATATTTAGTAAAATCCACGTACCTAAAATATATCTACCCGAATAAAAATGATAAAGTAAACTTTATCATATCATCTAAAGTATGTCTAATCGTAATCTTCATTTCTGTATTTTCGAAAAGAGTCCTTCAATTGTTTGCTTAGAACAAATAAACGAAAGCATTATTACTTACGCAGAGGTTTATTCAAGTGCTAAACTTGTGAAGAAAATAAGGATAATATGTAATTGAAATTCAATTTTCGATCCGGCTTAGCACACGAGGAGATGGAAAGACATGGGGGAGAGACTAGAGGCGAAGTAAATGAAGAGAAGGGACAAGGGTAGCTGCTAGAACAGCTTTAAGGCAACCAGATGCAAAGGGGGAACGAGAAGTACAGGGCACGCGAAAAGTGTTCATTGTAAGATCGGCGCGTGCGACATGCGGACCCCCTTTTCCTACCCCTCGGCCCCTGTTTCTTTCATATACGCTCCTTTCTCTTTCTCGCTCCCTCTTTTTCTCTAGGCGTTGTACGCCATCATCGTGTCTCATCGTCCCTTGTAGCATGCTCGTCTGGTCTGACTCCCTCTTACCGATTTCTCGAGCTCCCTCCATTATGAAGGGCGGCAGTCGAACCAAGGCCCAAGCAGTACCACAGCCACTGCTCATTGTTGAGAGCACATCTGCCGAGGATCGCGCTCGATTGTCCAAAGCTTAGCAGAAACTTGGTCATGGAAAAAAAGTGGCTTAGCAGCAGGGCGGTGATGAAGCCGCGGGACGCGCCAATTGCTCATGGAAAATGATCCTTTATTGAGAGACATATGAGCATCCTCAAAATCGGTAAACATTATAGTATATACTACGCGAAAAAAAGACCTTGGCTGGAGTAGGATCTATTGACGTTTTGTTGTAGATTGGATATCACATTGGCGTTGTTAAGTTTCTAACGTGCAATTCTGCTTGAATGATTTTATTCATCATTTTATAGCATGCAGTAATAACAACAACAATAACAATAATAATGCCGACTTGATTGGCATAAATAAATTGTACAAACTGCAGACTTATTTACGCAGATCTTAGCACTCTTTAAAGAAGAAAAGTCATTACGTATATATAGTAATTGCTCGGTGTTTGCATCAGAACTACATAACGTAATCACTTGTTAACATGCATTTTAATTACACAATTTTCTCACACACCACAGCAGGCAACATGCCGTAAGGTAACCTTGGTGTAGATGGCGTGAAAGTGTTAATTACTAATTAAGAAGAGTTTGCGGAGTGTAGTAAAACCAAGTCTGAGCGACACCTTTTTGAACGCGCACGCTGAATGCAAGCTTACGCGCTGACGGTTACGCGTAGGGAATGTGCGTAGCCATCCGATGGCGTATTCACATACATCCAATACGCACATCCACGTGTACATTATATATATTGGATTTATTTAATGTTAAAAGAACAAGTTTATTTATATTTAATTCAATTTAATTTATTCGTCTGTATGGCCCTAACACTTGTAGCTGTATGTTTTCCACTTCGTCAATCATAAGGTTGATTGATTCAATATATATGTAGTTTTTACGTTTCGGTCAAATAAAGTTTTTTTATTTAACCTCTGATAGTCGAAATTTTATGTTTTCCTGAGTCATAACTTAGCAACGTTCAAACATTCATTAAATATATCCAAGCGTCTCTTAATCAATGTTTTCTTAAATGTATTTTTCAGCAAGTAAAAATAAAAGTTCATCTTCCATCTATTTCCAATGTGACCGCAGTTTCCCATAAATATTTCTAGAGAGAGTTGACTCTAATTATCCTATTATCTTCTTTACGTCGCCACATTTTTGATTATGGAACTTCAGCCTTTTCGAATGGGGATCCGTTAAATCCTAATTATAAGTTCAATTCATACGATTTTGATTCCTTATATGCTGAATGAATATTTGTAACTCATTTCTTAGATCGTTACAAGTGTATCCAAATTATTGATCGCTCGGTTATATTCAAATATTTTCGTGTTTTTAATCCATGAAAATATTTACAAATTTGAAAAATATCATGAATTTTGGTTGTTTCGTCGCGATTTTGTGCTCACTTGTAGTGTTTATAAAGGCGGGAACCCTTCACGCGGACATTTCGTGGGAAAGTTGCGGCAAGAAAGCATCCAACGATCGAGGGGTAAGAGCGAGAAACTTCAGGGTCAGAGATCTCCTTGGGGACGGAGTCGTACGCCTATTGTCGAAGGTCGGAATAACCGTCAAAGGGGGACGGTTGGAATCGTGCTTAAGGAGTTACCGAAACGGCGAACTGTGAATAGAGATCTTCGAAGGGGGATGAAAAGTGTAAGGGAGCGAAACTTAAGACGAACGATACAACGTCTCGGAGAAATCGTGACGGGGTAACGTTTCAACGCTGACGCGTGGAAGGAACGACTTTCTGCCTCTTCCCTAGATAGACCGCGGAAGACGCCTCCTTTTCTCTGCTCTAAGAAAGTCATTTGCGATTGTTGTTTTACTACCCTTCCGGTATTCTACCTTTTTGATCTTCATAATATGATTTTACTTATTTGCCCCGAAAACTATCTCAATATTTCAAATTAATTTTATTTATTTTCGTCAAATTTAACATAAATAAATAATATCAGACATACTTTTTGAGATTATTATAGGATTTGAAAATTTCATTTAAATATACGTTCATATATCAGAAACTGGATCTCACGCATTTTGTGCGTGTTTTACTAATCAACCAATGCATTTTCTCGACTGTATAATTAAGAGCCGATGAATAATCAGTGTACAAGTAGTGTGCAAGTATTTCTACCGTTTGGATTAGACTCTTATTTTCTCCACTCTTGTTGATCTCGCGTCTCGCTTCACTGGTGCACAAGGAAGCCGGGAGCATATGAGAGCTTATTACTTATCCTAATTACACAATACCGCAATGAATGATGCCGCAATTCACCCTATCTCCTTCTGATTTGAGCTCTTGTAGCTGCTGTTATTCCTTTACTCCTTCACTCACTCTCTCACGTTGTCCCTCGCCGTTCATCGCTGCTCTTCTCGCACTTCGAACAGTTTGAAGAGTGGCAATTCTAGCACTCGGGTTTTTTGTCAAACCCGACCACAGAACTGTCTCCATCTCTTCTACACTCTTATGATCTATTATGTGCCCACATCATCCACGTCGTACTCTTGTCCGTATCTCCGGGTATCTGTTTTAATTAGGCACTTCGAGTATGGATGTGCACGCTTGGCATGCGTGCATCCATATGAACGTTGATGACTGGAGAAGGCCGAGCGAATTTGCAGCTTATATGTAACATGTACCACCTATGTCCAACGATCCGGCAGATTTCAAAGCCGTTGATGGGTGGTTGAGTAAGGATTATAGGCGCAGGTGACATGCGATCGTCAAGAGCTTGACTGGATGATGCAGGCATCTCGTACGTGCTTACGTTGATTAATGGAAGAGTGACAATAAAACAATGTAGCTTCGTCTAGTTTTCCCTTCTTTCTAGGCTGTCTAATAAAAAATTTAAAGAATGAGAAATTACTGTAATTTGTTGAAATGACATTTACAGTATATACGACAATCTCAATACATTGTCAAGTATTGTTCATTAGTAAGCGATATTGGATATAGAGTTGAATCAAAGTATTATTTGATACTTTCATCTCGCGAGATTACGTATATGCGTAACAGGCACAAGAGGGTAGTTAACTTGTGTAAGGACAGCCTGAGATGAGTAGAAGTATAGACAGTAGACTTATATATAGGTGTTGCTATAAATGCACTCTTTTTCCTTCGCTATTCTGCGAGTCAACTCAGTCAACCGCACGTTTGCATCGTTAACAAATTGTATTTTTTTTCTCCACAACCCTTACCTCATATGTGCAGGCACGCATGTATCCTTGTAAGCGAACATCTATGATTTATTTCTTTCTTTGAGACTCGTATAATTTCAAACGTATCTCGCACTGTCTTTATAATATAAAAATTTAATCGTTTATCACAGTAATTAAAACATTTTCACGTAAAAATTATAAGTATGATTCACTGATTTGAAACATTACTAATAATTACGAGGCAACGTATGTTTAGAGAAATTCTTTTATCGTTTTATATAAATATTAAACTCGGCAACTACTGATACGTTTTCAATGTAGCTGGTGTTCACGTGAAATATTTCCTTCACGGTACGTCGACTGTTGTGATATATATTAATGTTCGCGCTTACTAACTACTTTGAAATGTTAGAGAATATGGTTCGTTTTTCTCATTTCCGAATGAACTTATCTTTATGAAACCGCTGGGAGACGAGCAAGGGAGAAATATGCGTCTCTTCTTCAGCTTTTTTCCGCGCTTCTCACTTGCGTCACGTATCGCTCTTATAGTATCGATCCTTAATTAATTAGTAGCGTCTCGTATCTTCCTAGTCTATCTTTAACGATTCACCAACACTTTACCGTAAACGAGCCAGTGAGGTGTACGCATATTGAATCGCAAGACCGCATTAAGAAAAAAATATACAATTTTACTGCTAATTGGTTATATATTTTTCATTGGACCGATTAGGGGTCTTCCAGTGCGTGGAATTTTTTTAAATCGCTGTGACAGCTTCTTATGTACCTAATTCAGTTTTAGATTGAAAATAAAAATTGACAATCCCAATGTATCGGGTGTTAGAAAAGAAATGATATATCATTATATATTTTCGTATATATACATATATATACCAAAACTGTGTGAAACTTCAAATCCGATCATTGTAAATATGAACTTTTTTTAACAAAACTGTTCAATACGTTTTTCGTTTTTATCTTTTTCAGGGAGTTCTATTACATACAAATGGAAAAATACGCTAGACAGGCGGTTTCAGAAGGTGTCAAAAATGTGGAAGAACTTCAGGTCGGTGGCGATTCCGAAATTTATCGGGTGCTCAATCTCCATTACAACCGCAACAACCATATTGAGGTATGGGGTCCACAGGTGCGCAAAAACATAAGACACGCACAATGCTTCATTTCTTTATTTTTTACATCTTATATTGTTTTGCGGTTGCGGCAACTAACTGTTTTGCCAAAGCCAAGCTTTTTTATGCAAGAATTGGTGTCGTTTGATTGTTGTACTTTATTAAAACGAAAATTTATCACTGCTCATATTCTAAAATTATATTGATTTTTATGCTTTAATTTTCTATTATCATTTTATAATCAAAAAATGAGCAGCTTTTAATATTATCTTTTGTTACGTACCTTGATATTTTTAACGTAGTTAGTAGGTTTTCATTATTTGATCGTATCTGGTGTAATTCATTTTTATTGCACAGTAGATTCCCGCGTTAAGGAACTATTTCCCCATCAATGTATGGATTGTTGAGTAACTAAAAATCCTACCATAAATCAATTATCAATGAGATAGTCACATCCAAATTACTTAATTGGTTTCGAATTAAACAATCGTACAAGTGATAAGAAATTAAGATACATTATATCAACGTTTTGAATGACGTAAATTGTGTTCGCAATAATTCCTTAAACCAGGTATCTACTGCACTTGAATTTAAAATTTTAATTCATAGTCAATTGAAAAATATAAATTACCAAAAAAAAAAAAAAAAATTAATAGAGTTTATGATTATAGCGACAAATTTATTATAGTTGCACATTTCTTACCTTTGCTCTTGTCATTGTTTTGCATTTTATGGTATTAACATCGTACATGGATACGCACAGGTACCCAACAACTTCAGGTATGTCGTCGAACAGACGCTGAAGGAGTTCTTCAAGGCTATCCAAGGCGGTAAGGATTCGGAGCAGTCGTGGAAGAAGTCGATCTACAAAGTGATTTCGAGGTTGGACGACCCGGTGCCCGAGTACTTCAAAAGCCCAAACTTCTTGGAGCAGCTTGAGTGAAGGAAGCCACGTCGCTCATCGCGGTATCCTCGGTTGTTGCCGTTATCAACAGCCAGGAAGGAACCTGTTACGTGGTGATAAAGCCTTCGTTGAGGTTATCAACGAAGCCACAACCAGGTATCCTTAAATGTCACATATCGAAACCGAGCACGCTAGCGAGCGAGCGAAACCGGGAGAAAGCGTCTAAGCGTCATACCGATCGCTGTTAACTAAAGAAGATCTCCTCGGCATTGCCAAGCTTACAGGAGGAGAAAATGAAGACTAATGAAGAAGAAGAACGGGAACGCCGAACGTTGATCGGCCGTGCAAGTCGGCAAGCGCTTGAAAAATCGGTCGATGATAGCGTGTCAATTAAATATCACAAAAAAATATGCAAGGGAGCGTCTATCTATTGATAAATTCAATGGCGCTTTTGAAGGTAGAAATGAAATCTCTGCTTTCTCGAGTCATTCACCGGTTATATATGCTCGTAAAATCCGCGATACTCAAAATACCGAAGACAGAAGAGCCAAGTCTAAGCACGAAAAAAGCATGTCAGAAACGTCAGTTAGGGTACATGCGATTGAGTCATACTTAGCTCTTGGCCCGTTCTTATTATATTGCGATCTGTTATATTAAGGAAAACATGGTTTGCTAGAAAGTGGGAAAAGTGAAAGATCAGGTTGCTTCGCCGATATCTGAAGGTGAAAAGAGAACGGTCTAAACGTTTTTTTGTCGCCAGATACCAAGATCGGTTGAATGTTCGTTTTATAAATGAACTATGATTGTCTCGTCCGTGCCGCATTGACTGTAACAGTCAAATCCCGAGAAGTCGATTTCTGTTTTCATCGAATGAACCGGAAGTGGATTCCTCGGAGGCTTACGAGTTCTCTCGCCCTTAGTAAAATGGATCGAAACAAAAATTAACAAAAATGGCAACGATGTAGTACGGACAGCTTGAACTCTTCGTTCCATATCGTATGCTGGATTCAGTAAAACTGAAAGTTTAGAAATCGTTTATGCCATTATTTCTTATTACTATATCGACGAGAATTTAACTGTTCTTGGTATCAGACTTGAATTCCATTCTCAAACACCGATCTGATCGACTATGCAACGCAATGATCCGATTTACAAAATACGATCAAAATATTCTTACCCTGCAAGTGGATTTGATGAAATATTTCAGGGAAGTTGTGATAAAGAACTAGATGTACAGAGATATGTCACTTATTTTATTATCCTGTCACACGTTTATCTTTACACACTTTTTCTGAACTAGTCCATTCATCGCGTTGCACAGTTTTCATTACAGTTTCGGTGATTGAGAAGATGAGTGCAAGTTCGGCAACAAGCAAGAAGCGATAATGCGTTAAAGGAATCGTAGGTTCTTAATGTGTATATAGTATTGTATTGTATAGGAGACTGATGTGTTCGATTTCCGCGACGCGATTTTTCTCGATCAGAAAAAAAATGCTACGATTTTTCTATGCGGTAGATAAACTAATCTGTCGGAAAGAAAAACGAGACATGCTTTCAGTACCAACGTCTAACCCATAAAATTCGAAAGCTCATCAAAATTTTTTGACGATGAAGCTTACATAATCACGCTGTTACACTTTCACATATACACTCACTATTACATTAGAAGAAGGGAGGGAGGGGGGGGGGGGATAAATAAAAGAGACTATTTCGTCTAGCAACGATTTAACGATGAAAAATAAAAAGGGGGTCATAAATTATACTAGTTTAACAATCTATAATCTATTGGAGAATACGAAGATACGTTTATGGCGTACGATTAATATAAATAATTGGTAAATTATATAGAAAATTAGGCTAGTCGAAAGCGACATGATGGCATAAAGTTCTTGCGTGTAAAGAAATGAAGAGGTTACAAATTCTAAATTCAGCATCGGCGGCGTCCTAGGGATGTGAGCGATAAGCAAAAGGAATAAAAAATTTATGCTAAATTAGACGGCGGGTACGTATATATATATACATATATATACGTAAAATTAAAGCATGTATGTACGAACATTTATATTCGAATATGCTTTTAATTATAAGTGCATACGAATATATTTGCATGTATGTGCTACATTCCAAAGAGAAGGTGAGGTGAACATAGGCATGCGATGTATCGCGAAACGAACACATCGCAATGAAAGTATATAAGAGGACATTACCAATTAGTGTATTGCACATATTCATACCACAGAATACTAAGTCACGATTGATTATAAAATCACCTTGGCTCATACATTTTGTGGGCCTCCCGAGGTTACTTTTTGTAGATAGAGATTGCAAGAGCACATTTATTCATTACGGATAACGCGAGTATTTTTTTACCTCCGCATATTCAGTGTAGCTGACAATCAACTTTGATCACTTTGATTGCTAAGCTCACTGAAACTCCAGAACCACTATTTGCGTTATTATTATCCTTATTAATTGTATTATTATTATTATGATTTGTATACTTATTCGCATCTCGAACATCGTCATTTAATTAGTTTTAAACACCACGTTTAGTTTGTAATTTCTGCAATTGCCTTGTTCATTCCTTTCCTATTCCTTGTTTTTTTTTTAAATTCTTATACGCGTTAACCTACCCTAGCGCCACGCTGTACTTTAGTTTCAGTTGTATGATTATCATTATAATTCTTATAATTATTATTTATGTAGAATATCGGTTCACACACACTTTTGCAAGCGGTGAGTCTTAACCTAGTCACGAGTCACTATATTTTTTAACGAATTATTGATCGATTTATTGATTATTATTTTATTTATGATGATGATGATAATTATTATTATTATTATTATTATTATTATTATTATTATTATTATTATTATTATTATTGTCATTATTATTATTATTATTATCATTATCATGATTATAACTATTATTATCATACACACCAATAAAAACGATACAGAGACATTACATTTTGTTTTCTTCCTAATATACCCTTTATAATTATTCTATTTATTATTTTATTTACCTCTATTTATTTGTTCCTCGCAACATCTAATCAGAGTGCAATGATTGGTATGCGAATTTTCCTTCGGAGTACTCCGTACGCTCTTAAAAATTGTCTCGGCTTTCAAGTTTAAAATTTAAACGCGTGACGCCTAAAGTATCGGATTTTTCAAAAAACGAAAACATAATCTGCAATCTACGAACAAGTTTTTTAAATTTTCAGAATCCTTGTCCAATTGTGGCCTAACGCGGGAGGAAACTCATGGAGGCGTGGTACTGGCCTAACAGCATTTCTGGTGAAAATGAGCGGTGTATATGACGAAATTAAATTGTGGAAGCATGTAGTTTAAACTAAATTAATAACGTTCGTCCCTCATGTCACAGCGTAGATAGCGTCAATCGGGATAGAAGGATAAGTTCTGTTCAAATCCAATAATCGAGAGCGGTACACTACGACGGAGTATTCGGAATGAAACGCTTAACGTACGTCTGGCAAATTATCACCGGCAATAGAAGCCAATGACACTTCACCATTAATATGTATCGATGGCAACGTTTGACCATATATATATGATAAATACTAACTTTTCAAGCGGACTTGTTGGACGCCGCCAAATTCATGACTCATGTAATACTCTTCATTAAACTTGAGTGAGCAAATGTCTAATCTAACATTAAAAAGTTATAAAAAAAAAAACAAAAAACAAAAAAAATGTCCATAATTAAGAGCTTTCGAAATATTCGGGACATCGACGACAAAATTAATCGTGTCGCGAAGTCGCAAGGAAGTTGGAAAACTACGAGAAGATCGGGCCTGATACGTTATTAAAAAGAACAATAAATTTGATAAACGAAACAAATATAATTCGATCTAAAAATGAAACGTACGAGTAAAAAATCGTGGAAATCGTGTAGAAGCTTCAAATAATGTTCTTTGCCGATAATAAATAATATGGTGTTTGGCCAATGACGTTCGTGCGATCCCATTCGATGACTACGATTACGACGTAATCGACTGCCTCGCCGATTCAGAACACGAAGACTCGATATAGAGGAGAACCTGCGAGAGCGATGATGGCAGAAAATGTCGAATATGGATAGACCGAAAGCGACAGAGAAAATAATAAGCATACGTACATACCTAAACGCGTAAATAAGAAACACGTAAGCAGAATATTAAGTAATAGTATTTAACGTTAAACACTTGCAAGCTATTAATTATAATTATATTACGATTACGATTACTTAAAGATAATGAAAGGCGGGAGGCACACCTACCTTAAAAAACTAATAAACTAATGATTATTATTATGATTATAACGAGTAATAGGATAAAATACGGAGTTTTTGAGATTAAGTCGTGATAATGATGAAAATAAGAAAAGAACGAGAGATCGGAGTACATTGAGAAATAATAATTCCTCAACTTCTAGAAGCATATTTAAGGTGCATCTACGATGTGCGACGTGATCAGACGGAGGACGTCCATAGATTTTTTTTCGTAGTACTTAGGGCAAAGAGCGTGCGTCCTCCGAATATCGCTTCGAATACACTTGAGTGATTGCTTTAAATAACGAATGTGAGAAAGTGAGAACGATTGAAGAAAATAGGATGAATGAGCGTGCGTAAGTAAAGTATGTGTAAAATTGTGCGAGTATGACTCTGATAAGCGAGAGAGACTACTACGTTTTTATGCAAGAATCGCGCGTGCGTTACGCCAACTGATTGTTGACATCGCGTGAACAATTTTTCCTGTGTGATAATCTCGTACGCGTACGTGTTAAGCCTATAACGTTGATATGGTTAATGGCGTGGTTGAGGTCAGGTGTGGAATGAAAATCCTCGCGGAGCCGAGAGGTAGCGTCATCACCACGAGGTATCCTGTTTAGAGAAAATTTTCACCCACGAAATTATCACATCGATATCGCACGATCTTAACATATCAACGTAACTAGCCAAAACATTATTTTAAGTTACAGAAAGCTTGAGTGACCGTCGACTACTCCGGTCCTCGCTTGCCTTATCTAAGTGATCTAATATTCTTCTCTTAAAATAAAGCGCAGAGTAAGACTTCACTCCGAGCGAGTGACATTTTATCCTTATGCTTCCATTTTTACTAAAGTAAGTGATTTCTGAATTCATATACACCATCCAAGTCTTCTGAGTACATTCCGTGATCTATGACTTGGCACGACTGACGCGGGAGCAATTCCACAAGTGCCGGTTTTTCGTTACAGGTTCGGCGGTAGTCGACTACTCCTACCGCCGATAAGTGAATTTCTGCCTTATATTTTACAGATGCCAAACTCGGGAGGCTGTCGACACTCCAGCTCTCGAGACACTAGCATATCACATAATACAATTCTTTACTCGCCAATATTGCGCCCAACTGCGACCAAGTCATCGATCCCGGAATTTCAATTGTACTCATTACTCCGGTCTTATCTTTCAAAGTGATTCGGACGGGCATTCTATACGTACACGGGTAGCGTATACACTTAAATGCAATACACGACTCGTAGACAAGCGCATCCTCTCGGAGTCTGCAAGAGGCCAAGGGGTACTTTGAGAAATTGGGGAATATTGTGGGGGATGGTGCGATTATTCGATTAAAGTGGATGGTGCAGAAAAGCGTAGGGAGCCAAGTGTCCTTGATGCGACCGTCGTTGAAGCCAGAAATCTCGCGGTCTCACCGCGGCGCGGGAAGACATTCCCGGTCCCTCATTCGCGGAAGATCGACATCGACACCAGCGATTTTTCGGACTGAGTTCGGAGCCACGGGCTGGAGACGTTCGGCGCAAACCGATCCTAGAAGAAAAAAAGAGAGAAAGTGACGTGACGGAAATAAGAAGAGCCAGAGAGCTAGTGATAGCGATTGAATGAATGCGCGATTGAGAGTGAATGCATGATAATTATGAAGAGAAAAAAGAAATTATACAGAGAAAGCCGACCTCCTTGCCTACCGGGAGGTCCGCATATATTGTAAAGACAACTTTAGTAAGTGAGTAAATTAAGAGGGACAAAAACGGGGAGATAAACGTGATGAAAAATTATAGTGTCCGTTAAGTGTAAAGTAAGGAGACGGAGGAGAGAAAAAAAAGAAATTAAGACGTTAAAGTTATTACCTTCCTTCTTGCAAAATATACTTTGGCAGCTCTTTTGGCGAGTAGATCGAGAGATAAGAGTAAGAGAGAGGGGGAGAGAAAGAGATAGATAGAGAGAGAGAGAGAGAGAGAGAGAGAGAGACACACACACAAATGCATACAGCACAACTTTGGCAAAGAGGCAAGAGTGAATCCGATTAGATGAATGTAAGAATGTTGTGAAATTAGAGTGAACGAGCATTGTATACTACGGTCCCGTCGTCCGACTCAGTAGCGAGAGAAAGAAGAAAATCGATAAATGAATGAATTTTCAGGAAAAAATGAGACATTTCAATCAGAAACATGTATCACGCAGTGGGATAGTCAAACCTTTGGGAGCGTTATTAACCGATCTAAAATCCAAAGAACAAAAGTAAAAAGTTACACAGAAAAAAAAAATAGAGAAAAGAACTAAAAAACAAACACTTTTTCGTGTGGAATCAGCATTTCGAGAGAGTTTGATTACCCTGGCTAATTCCACCTATTATTACTATCGATTAACCGTCCTCTGTATTATGTCGTTTTATCAACTAAGATGCTCATTTAAAATTTAAACTTATGATCATTATGATTAACTGTATAATTTAGTGACAACGGTACAGTCTAAAAGTTCATTCCATTAAAAAATTATCGACGATACGTGGAGCATTTTAGATTATGTCGTCAGTATATCTCACTTGCATCTTAGAACATAATTGATATTGACATTCCGTGCATCGATTGGCTGTCGTTCCGTTAGTATTAAATATTTTAAAATAGAGGACGCGTAGGCGAACATTAGACGTGTACAGAGAAGTAAGAGAAAACAAAATCGCACAAGACCAGGAATCTAAGATTGAAAAATGTTCACAGAAAAAACTGCATCCGGAGATAACGCGTCTCAACAAGCAGTAGGAGTAGCTTGTAAGTACTTAATCATAGAGACTCCTAGGAGTAAGAGTAACATTTAGTAAAACGAAAATAAAATGGAAATAAAGTAACAAACGAGCAGAGCAGCGACCACGATGATGTGCGAGGATATAAAGCTAGATCACCTCAATTCGAGTCAAGTCCTCGAAGACAACGCAGACCCTCCGGCAAAGTAAAAGGAGCTAGGCTACCGACCACGTTTATTTTACATGCACCTTTGTCACTCCGGGACAAACCGACTTCCTCTTGATATGGACCACTCAAATGGAATCAAAACTAACGGAGGATCGTTTTTCTGCGAAGATAACTACAAGGTTCATCGAACGTTAACGTCGCAAGGTAATAAGAGTAATCAATGTCAAGAACGAACGCCTCGTCCACTTTCATTGCGAGCCACGCTGCAACGAAAATTCAATGACCAGTGACGAGACTGGCGAAAAAGTGGTCGACGGGAACGTCTTGTAAAGATTGTGGGAATTGTTTTTCTGCGTCCCGCAGGACTCCCTATACACTTCGAGTCCGCATCGGGACAACGTTGTTACAGCAAGTACTTATAATAGCCCAGAGTGTGCCACTTGTTGCGAAAAATGCGTATCGTATACTCAACGTCTTATTTACATAATCACAACTTATTTTGGATCAAAGTTAAAGATCATGTGAATAGAGAAAGCAAGAATAATAATGCATTAAAGTAATATATATTTTGCAATAGCATTTGCAGTGCCTACAGCGCGACACTGTACCGATATTTCATTGCCGATGTACAATCACTTCTATTTATTCTTATATCTATTATTATAGGTAGTATTTTATGAAGAGGTAAATATTTAACATTGGTCCAAAATATGCCACAATGCACTATATTACAGTAAGATATGCAATGTTACAATTGCGTGAAGATATTCCGTCCGTTAACCCTGCGGTACCGGGTTAAGTCAACAAAGATTTTATAACGGTTTCATTTGCAATAGACCACATGAGCCGTTGCTCAATAATATATAACAGTTTCCTTTATAGCTCAACTTGTACGGGGAGATACTGGTGACGCACTCTTTGTAATGTAGTGGTGAACTTTGGGCAAAACTTGTCTTCTTTAAAGAGCGCATTACGATATTTCAAGATCTATATTTAACATACGAATACATGCCGTTTTCCATAAGATTTCTTTGATGAAACTTTTCCGGCGTTTTTTCTCGATTTGCTTATAAAACGATGATTTCGCAGTCTTCAGTTGCGCACTAGATGAAAGTACTATTGAAAAACGATTTCTAAACGAGTGAAGTCGGGGATGACACTTTCCAGAAATATAAAGGTAAAAATTACTTTATTCGGCACACACAAAAAGTGAATATACTCAACATGGAGGCCTCGACTACATATTTTGACACTGATACAGCGACACAGTTACACCGTCACATACATACACGCGCGTTTACACAAGTATGCGGAAAACATACGCGAACACGCAGTTTCGGCCCGAATCCAAAGGACACATCAAGGAAAAAAGTACAAGTTTTCACGTTTGCGCCTTACATTAAAATTAAAAGTTGATCAAAAGCGTATTCTTACCAAAATCGGCCTTAGTATATACTTTTCCAGCGGACGGCGCATCGCCGGCGGGCAGGTTTCAATTATTCACTTCCGGTTTTCGCGAAGCTCAACGAGAATCTCGAGAATGCTTTCGGAAATAGAGAAATTTACTGACCTACTTGCAGCAAATGTGCATAAATCCATCGATTAAATTTATATCAAATACTTCCTCTTGAGATTCTCGTTAGGTTCTGCGCATTTGTCATTATATAATTTAAATGAAGTTTGAGCCCGCCCGCACGGTACAAGGTCGCGCGTCCCGGCGACTCCCAATCACAAACCATTTCGAAACGACCTCTCCTGTAGTGAATCTCTTTTCGCCTAGAGAGAAAGAAAAACACTTCCTGCATGTCGACGCGAGTGGACGGGTCACCCACGACTAGTAGGACATCGCAAACGTCGCAATTGATGAATTTACTGGAAACCGGAATCACCCAATCAGAATCGCGCGCCATTCTGCTAATTTTGTCACGCCGATGCGTAAGATACGGGTCCATTCGATAGTAAAAACAATCTTACAAACCTCGATGATGACACCTGAAAATACTATTGGATCACGTCAAGGCCCAAGTTAATCGAGAATAACACGCACTCATCTTCACTGTTGTAAACTGTACTGTTGCAAAACTGTACTGTTGTGACCCTTTAGTTACAGAAGGTAATTTTTAATAACAGATGCCACACATTTTTTCACGCAACATACCAAATTATAACAATACGTAAAATATAATATGCAACAATTTTCGTAAAGTTTATTTCTTTTAGTCATATAAAAATGTACTAATTTTCGTATATATTGTGATTTATGGGGAGTTGTTCCTTTCGATTAACGAGGCACCGCTAAAACTTTAATTCGATTAATGCGGTACAACCGTATACGGTACTTAATTCGGGTGACCCCACCATACAACGTCTGCGCGATTGGGCCAGCTCGTCCAGCTCCCAGAACAAGACCTACCGTTCTAAGCGATCTGAACATCAAAGGTGTGACAGCGAGCTTCGTAACTCGTTACGTCTGCATTTGACACGACACCTCGTTCGTTACGTGTACATGATGTATAATTATGATGATCGTAGCGTATGGAAACTTTAATGATTGCAATTCGACAAAAAATATTTTTTTTTGTTCGCGTTGTAAATGTTTCAAGATTGCCGTACGAATACGTGTAAAAAGCACCCTTAGCAATACTTTTACCAGACTACCCCCAAAATTTCAAATCTCCCACTGACCCAGTCTAGTCCGACAGTTTTCAAATTTTGTCCCGGTACGATGGACATGAATACGCGCTCATTTTATATGCAATATCGAAATACCGAGTATATGTAAGAACTAATAAAAGATGCAAGAATGACAAGACGCCACGAAATGCGAATCAACACCGATGAGTGACTGTAATGTGACTCTTGATTAATTCGTGACGTCGCACGAAATTCAAGCGTGGAGTACAAATTTTTGTAGAATCAACACACCGGTGCTACTGTATAATCACTCTCACACTGCAATATCTCTTAATTTAACAGTGCATTCACGCGTAAAGAAAGACAGCAAAGCAAATGATTTGTCTTTCATATCGATATCAAATTAACATGGTTTTCAGTTATACGTTTGGACATGGTATTTCCCACAACTAAACTGATCGCTTAGCACCGTGTATTTTCTCTGCGAGATAAAAAATATAATCCACATGAAGAGTCAAAAATGTAACGCGCGTCCACGATGAGATACATCATATTGTCACCAACAAGGGCGACAAAACGCGAGAGCCACGTCACTGAGGGATGGTCGCTGGCCCATGTGGACAGAGCTGACAGCGAAATACCGAAACATAGTAATCAAAGACAACAGAAAGTTAAAGAAAAAAGTGAAAAAAGAGATTAAAAAATCTTGAATAAGGCTCAGCATTTAAAATTGCAATTAAGAATGCAAGAAATATTAAAGGCTGAGACGAAATGAAAAGTTTGCAAAATCATTTTCAAGGTGATCTGTCATCGAGCCCGAGTTGCGCGAAGCGGCGTCGGCACCAAATCTCAGCCGTCATGAAGTATTTGCTGATTTTTGCGTATTTCCGTGCAACATAACGATTGTGTTCACTTAAAGTACCAATCGATACCATCGCAGCAAATTACGCTTTACGCCCCTCTTCCTGCATTCGAGAAGAAAACGTTCTCGCAATAATCTGCAAAATAAATCACCAACCGAAAAATAAGATTTGCTTCCAGTTTATAGAGTCTTTCTAAACTATAGGCTACACCTAACAATAGTATTAATGATAAATGGGATTGAAATTGTTTGAATTAAACCTAATTCTTAATGATTAATTATTTATTGCGATTATTATTGTATGATTAATATTTACGATACATACGATTAATGATCTAGATTACGATTAAACATACTATGACGAATGAAAACCCGTTACATGGCGGCTAACAAACCATCCACTGCGCGAAACGGTTCTGTGCACCGGTTCTAACGGGTGACCCTATCGAAATAGGTCTACCTCTGATCTGTCGAATGTTCTAATACTTTTATTGTGGATCGCGCCACATCACGACCCACGTATATCGCGTTTCTCCTCGCTTTCGTCACAGACCCTCGTGATAAGGGGGAGGGCCGCATGGATCATGAAAATTCGTCGCGCGCAATACGCCCTGTAGTACCGGTGGGGATGCAACGTTTTTTGGGAAAGTGGTCGTTTCTTACCCATCATTTATACGCTAGCTTATAACGAGACTTTAAGAATAATGAGATAAAGAAAAGTAACACACGCAGCATTACTGATACCTAATTATATAAATATATATAAATATATAAATATGATTATATTATTGATATAACTTATGATTATGAAGTATCCTAGCGGTATAATACGACGACATAGTTGAATCTGTTTAATATTGAATGTCTGTAGACTACAGAGCGTTTGGAACTCTATGCTATCTGTTGATGAACCCCTAATTCCTCCCCTCATTAAATTCCGTGATCACCTCGAACATTAACCAAGGAAAAACTCATCGTCGAAGTCACTTCATCCCTCCTTTGATTAATAAGTGACTCTCCCACTAAAATCACTCTAATTGACGGAAAACGTAAGGGAGGTGAGATTGGATTTCGCGATCTGGAAGTTAAGAATTTATATTATGGTAGCATTAAATTCATGTTAGTGCAAGAGAATGAATAATATTAAAAACTTGTAAAATTGCTGATGATAAAATCACATTTGAAATTAATACCACACCAAATACATTCCTACAAACTATGGATTCTGCCAATTTTCTCTCTGATACCTCAAAAGTTTCGGCCAATCCGTGCATTTGTTTTTCTTATTCCGTGTCGAAATTAACAGTGTTACTTTTCTTTTCTAGTCGAAAGTACAATAGGCATAAGAGGACGTATCATAATTAACGTACGATCACTCGATCTGCGCCCGCACATATAATTAGGTTATTTCAACTACATATCAGAGAAAATCGAATTCACATCAAAGAGATGCGGTTTGAAATATGAAATATAAAATACTCGTTTTAAAATAAAACTTTGAATATGAATATTAATGTTGTTCAAAAGATAATTAGTCAAATATTCGGACACATCGGTTGGTAAAATAATTTCAAATGGTTGTTGAATTTCTATTAAAAATTCATTCATTGTGCTAAATTAATTTTCGTTATTAGCAGTTAAGTCTCTAGATCCCTCAAATTCCGGCGAACGGAACTAGAAATGCTCCAAAAATATCCACAATGTCTGTTTTAGTAGCCGGTTCATGGACGTCCAATCGGTAAATGCTTAACAAGTGATTGCGAGTTAAACGTGATCGAAATTTACCGATTCGCGTTTGCATCGGTACATTGTTGAGTTTACGTTTTGATTAGCTAGTGAATTACTTACTCATATATTCCACTGCTATTTACTTAGCTCACCGTCATCAGTATAAATACTGTCAACCATGCGTTTACGATCCATTGCGAGTAATGACGCGATGATACCGTTCAGTTGTTATGCAAATCGTTGAATTTGATGAAGCGTAACAATGTCATTGCATTTTCTGATCTATCCGAAGGAAGTTACTACCGATGTCCACTGCACGAGTTTTTGAAATGATCAATGACCGAAATAACGCGGTTAATGGGTACGGCAGAAAACGATGACGTAGTCGCGCAGAATCACCGCTTCGTATTTTTAATAAACGTGCAATATTTATGATTGCCACATTGTAGATAGTTTTCCATTCTCAGAAAATGATTGGTCAGTATAATTCAATCAATACTGCATGATTACTGACTTCCAGTCAGCGATCTTTACCTCTCCGATAAATTCTTGAAACGTGCTCCTTCGACGTGAGAGACTAACGCGAAGAGAACAATTTTAAAAAGGAGTGAAGACAGAAGTCCGACCGATGCGAATGTTTAAATAACTCGTAAAAAATGATCAACACTCACTCATATATAAAAACGTACACGCAGGCTCTATTTATTAAAATTAAGCAAGTGCTTTATCCGGACAAAAGTTGAGATTCATACCATCGTATATAGAATTAATCTGTAAACGTTCATTTTTTTACGGCTTAAAACTTTATAACCGGTTATAATTTAAAAATTTTCTTAGCATTATGATAAAATGATTTAGCAGAAGACCAGTTCAACATACTTTTCGATTTGCCATAATCGTCTCCAATAGACGATCAAAATTCACTGCCATATCCGAAGACACAAGGTTACTGCATACCGTGCCTTCTGTCGCTCTATCAATATCAATAAACCTAACGAACTCCATACACTCGCTAATTGGTACTTTCGCTAAAACATTTTTTCATTGAGCTGTCACGATAAAATTTAATGTAATGTAATTTAAAGCAAACAATACTACTATACTGCAAACAATTCGTACCTATATTCATTTTTTCTTTCTAAAATTTCATATAGTGACACTCAAGTCGACAACTACGACGTTTACGATTTTTCACATAAACACTCAGCTGATTTTGACCGTGATATTGGCACTAAGCAATTCCCAAAATATTATGTTTCACCTGGGCAGGTTCAGGCGAGCGCTAGTCCGGCTCTCAATTTTGAAATAGCCATTTCGACGAGAAGCGAAAAAGTGAACAGACCCCCAAAACCCGACGC